>CALYDF020004389.1:0-18422 GCA_944474145.2 Dicrocoelium dendriticum
TTATTGCCGGCGATTTCCACCTACCGAAACTACCCTGTTCAACCCCCCTAAGGTCCACTTTGGCACGCCTCTTTTCTTTCTTCCATCAGAGCTAGTGGCTGGACATAATGGATTACAAGTCCAACCAGGTTTGCCAATGTACTGGAATTACTATTCACAATGGGGCTACCGAATCTACAGACCGTGATATTAAGAAATCTTCCTGACAGCGAGCATAACACGATCAGACTCCGTTTCAAACTTAAAATGGTCACTGAAATTACCTCTACAACGACAGTTTAAACACAAGAGAAAAAATAGTAATGCTTTCAGCAGTTAATTCGTTTCTAAGACTAGGATGTATTTTACCTTTATACCAGTGTGTACATCGACGTGGAGCAGTTCTATAAACAAATCCTTCAAGCTATAGCCTTCCTTGCTCCACAGTGTATTCATACCCAGCCCGTCTCCAAAGATTCCGTCGAGCACTTAATCAGCAGGAAAACCAAAATGTTAGATGCAAGATTCACAAAGACCCATGACGTTTCAATTGTCTTGTAAATGCATGAATTTACCACCAGAGTCAAACACGCACGACTGAAACAACGAAAAATGAAGGTCATACAGCCTTACGGACAAGCAGTAAAGTTGAGGGACCTTGTCAAAATACTGCATCGTAGGAACAGTGACCGCTACCCACTTATTACCGATATTGTTAATGTTGAGGGTCACTTACTCCATGACCCAGATGAAATCTGTGAAACATTCAGTGACTCTTTTGCCACTACTATAAGTCGTGAAGCTGACCCGGTGCCTGTGTGCACAGAACTCACAGTAACAAACCGCTTAAGCATATTCGATATTTCCCTGAACGATATCCATCAAGCTATTAGCTCAATCAGGCCATCTTCCAAGCTGGGATCTGATGGCTTACTATAGACCGCCATTAAACTAGGAGGATTTGATCTACCACTGTTCCTGAGGAGCATATTTACTCAATCGCGGGAATCTAGCCACTTTCCAGACGAATGGAAAACGTCATATATTATGCCTTGGCATAAAGGAGGTCCCAAACAAACGATCGATAACTACCGATCAATCCTCCACACACCGATAATCGCTCGGCCATGTGAAAAGCTGGTCAGAATGGAGATCATGATCCACGTTGATTTTATTGGGCTGATCAATATATTGCAGCATGGTTTTCTCAATAAGCGAGCATGCAACATCTGTCATCTGCATTACCTTAATCACATTTCAGAATCAATCGATTCCGGCTATGCAGTAGTAATCTTGTTTTTTTGACATACACCAAGCGTTCGACCGAGTACCGCACAAGCGACTGCTACAAAAGTTGGAGAACTTTGGGATCCGGGTATCATTACTAGGTTGGCTATCGTCATACATGAGTGATCGTCATCAGGTAGTCACTTTAGATGATTATCTTTCTTCCTCACACTACATCACCAGTAGAGTCTTTCAAGAGAGCGTGCTCACTCTCTTACTCTTTTTGCTCTACATCGATGACATCATCACATCTGTAAACCATGGTACGTCCTTTATAGTTGCTGACGATATCAAAATAGTCACTAAGCTTTGGAGTGACGCGCTTCACCGGGAAGCTTCTGCTAAGTTAAGATGAGTTACATTCCCTTGACTCACGGTGCTGCACATGTGTGATGAACCTCTCGGCTAGGTAATCAAGTATCATGTCTTAGGGCTGCTGCATCCACGAAGGATATTTTACACTGCACAGTGAAATGGTCCCTACGCAGTTCTGCACGCGAGGTGTTGGGATTAGGTACTCGCCTAACTTCAATTTCTCCGAACAGGCCCAATACCAAATGGCACTTGCCAGACGGTCTACGTTCGGTATATCAAACAAAATACACACAAATCGTGATAGATTTGAGCTTTTCAAGCTACCTATTGACACCACCCTCCAACACTGCAGCGTAATATACGGAAATATGAGAAAGGGTGAAATAATTGTTATGTAGCACCTGCAGTGGTCATTTACTAAACATCTAATTAGTAAACACTCTGCAAGATGGTATCCATAGCGTTGCAATGAACTGCATCTCGAATCACTTTGGATTTAGAGACTGAAGTACAAGCTGCAGCTGCTTTTCAACATGTTACACAAAAAGACCTATTCCAACATGCCTACACTCAATTTACAACATTTTTCTGGGAAACAGACTACCAATAACACTATGATTACGTATCAATGTGACAACAATTAGAAGCAAACTCTTAAATTACCTTGATCTAACTACCCTAAGCTCGATGTTCACATGGAAAACTCCTCCATGAGCTATTACAAGAGAGGCCCAAATACATATAACCACTAATGTACACATTCTCAGCAGTACCTGAGCTATAAGCAACAATACACGAAGATGGTCAATAGTGAGCATCGGAAGGGTGTAAAGGAATTAACGTCTAATCCTGACATTGTGCTAACTCGGCCGGATATGAACTCGGCTGGGGTGCTGACGGATAGGTCCGACTACATTGAGAAGATGCCATTTCGTATGATACGAGAAAATTCAGAGTTGATCCAATACAAAAAATAGCACGATACAAGATGAAAGGAAACTCATCAAATCACTGAAGGAGCTGAAACGCAGTAAATATATTTATACCTGCACATTTGAGAGGCTAACCCGTGCGGGTGGCATCCAACACGCCTGTACGGTTTACCCAAAGTGCATAAGCCCAATGTGCTACTGCGTCCGATCATGGAGATGTCTGGCTCCTCCGTGAACACATATGCTAAATGGCTTGAATGATTTCTTGAACCGCTATGAAAAGAACTATCATTCATTTTGTGAGTGATTCATTTGAATTTATTTATGAATTGTAACATTTCATTGTGAAAGACATATTGATGCTTTCTTTTGACGTAGAATCACTTTTCACAAATATTCCTTTACTTGAAACTGTGAATTTTATTTGTGCGTACATAGCTGATAATAACATTGCCACTGAAATCTCTGTGCCAAAGGTAAAATAAGTAATCTTACGCATTACCTTTACCAAGCACTCCTCATTCGAAAGAAAGTACTACGGAAAATAGATGGCGTTGCAATAGGGTAGCAGGTAGAGCCGGTACTTGACGAGCGTGGCTCTACCCTGCACCACCTCAATTCCTTTCATCTCTATTGGCGGTATATGCATGACACCTTCATCGTGTTTAGTTATTACATCGATCCCGCTCAGTTACTAGACCAGTTTAATCACACACATCCATCAGTAAAATTCACTTCCGAGCTGGAGAATGATGGTGAACTTTCGTCTTCAGATGTTTTGTCGCGACGTGGAACCGATTGCTCACTCGAGAGAAGAATCTTCCGTAAGACCATCTGGGTTGGTCAATACATGCATTTTCTTAGTTTTGCACCCTTTAATTACATGAGAAACCTGGTGCGTTGTCTGCACTATCGGGCAGCAAGAGTTTGCAGCCTAGAAACGTTAGAAGCGGAATTGGAGTTTATAAAAAGACGCTGCAGAGCAACGGGTATCCCGCAACGTTTAGCACAAAAGCATTACACTATTTCTGATCAAAGTACTGGGATACCGACTTCAAGAAAGAAGGATACTGACCTCTCAGTTCCTTTCAAAGGTGATATCGCTTTCGACTTACTGAATAAAAGACTATCGCTGGTGGTGAGCAAGGCATATCAAGCCGCTAAAGTTCATATATTTGCTGAAACTGATCCGCTCGTCAAGCATCGCCTGAAAGATAGAATCTCGGCTCGTTCCGAATCTTTTGTTATATATCAGTTCACCTGCACCTGTGGTGCAAGGTACCTCAAGCATACGACCAGGCGTCAATCTAGGTGGATATCGGAGCACTGCCCTGCCTATTTGCAACATGTTTTGGTTAAGAATGTCCCCAGCTCGATCCTCGAACATCTGCTTAGTATCGACCATCATATTCGGACTAATGACGCATTCAAGGTATTCTACACGGCACCGAGGCGCTACTCTAAGTGAATCAGAAAGCGCTTGTTGACCACCGCTGCAGCCATTGCAATCATACTGATTCAGCCGGTTTTGTGCAAGCAGAGAACACCGGTACAATCTATACTGTTGCCGTGGCCGTTATGTCGCACCGCGGTTATGACTGAGAGTGACCGTTGTAGACCTACCATCCAACGCGTCTCTGCGTTGTGTATGTGTGCGTCTCCGCACGTGCTCACGCGCCTCATGACGTCTGACTGTATCGAATGAAATATTGATCGACTTCGTTTAATCAATCAAATCCCCAAATTTCGCTTACCTGTACGTTTATCAGTCTTGTAATTGTACTTGTCCGAAGTAAGTTGCCGAAAAGAGTTCTCTCCGCAAGTGTTTTGCTGCTAATGAATTCATAACTAGGCGTTGGCCTCAACCATCCGCCAGAATGTTAATCATCAAACGCAAATCCCAAATTTTCACCTATTCATGTCTTCCATGCAAGAGTATGGATTCATCTGTACATATTGATCTGTGACAATACAGACACCGTTTCTCTTATCAAGAGAATTATACGTGTTATTATTGTGATTATTGTTATAATTATACTCAGTAAAACGTTTGGGAAGATTGTACAACACTCGAATTTTGAAGGAATCAAATACCCAGCACAGTGCTGATGCCAAACAGACAAATGTATGTGTGTTTTACCTGTGCGACAAATGGTCCCTGCGCGAAACTTGACACCTGTTCACTGGGAATAATTTACCGACTGTAGCCTCACTCTTTGTGGTACCCATGAAAACCGCGGACTTTTGCATAACCTTACTTGATGTCACTTTTGCTTCAGAGTTACTCTGGTATACCTGATTTTCTGTGTGAATTGTGCATCAATAGCTTTTTTGGTACATTTTTCAGGCTGTGCAAATTCGGTGAATGTCCTCTGGCTAATTTCTCAGTTCTTAGTGATTGGCCCAACTGCCTTCTGTGGCCACGAACTTGGATTTATTCTGTTGTAAATGATCATCATGACAACCTCACTGATAAACCGAAGCGCAGCATTTTGTATTAATCAAGGTTGTGGTAAGGTAGTAAAAGGAGGATTTACTTGCATAAATTTCCAAGCCCGGTGCAGTTCAGTATACCTCAACGTCTGTAGAACCAAAGTTGATTAATTCAGCACGCTGTGTTTGACTTGGTTCTGTCCGAAGTGTACAATGGTTCCACTAGTAAAATGCGTACTAGCGTTAACACAAAGGCACAACAGCCTAGTCGCCAAAACTGAAAGTCGTTTGAATGCAAAAATTACTTAACTCGGGGCGACAATACCGCATCTTAGACATAACGCGTCTCCCTCAACTTCTGCCTCAAATCCAAGAAATGCGCTAGGCGTTTACACGACCATACAGTACCAGAAATCTTAGGAAGTACAACCGATAGAAGCATGCGTATTTTTACCGTCCATATCCTCCTGTCTAATCTAACTGATGCAACATCGGAAACATCCACCTTCCCAACTGACCAACAAAATTAGAAGCGCGTTAAAAATCAATCCACTTATGCAACCCTCGCTGCTCCACGCGACCTCAGTAACTCCACCAAAAACAGTCACAAAACTAACAGGCAGCTGCAGAGACGTCACTAAATCCATCAATAACCATGATTCCCACATCACCGAAGACCAGGTGGAACTACGGGGCCTTAACACTTAAATGCAGCAACGTTCCTGATTCAAAAGCAAACTCCTTAAGGGGTACACAGATAGATGATTTAAAGCAATGGAATTTCTTTTGTGATTACATGGGCTCAAGCCAGTCTGACTAACATAATGCACATCCCTAGATATTCAATCTTGAATCCTTATGGAGAGTGTTGGCTGATATGTGTAACATTGGGATAGATAGTTATTGTCCACGCGGTGCTTTTGTCGGCATAGCGCCTACAGACTGAAAAAAGAGAAATACGTATATTTCCGGATGTTCCATGAGGCAAACGTCAACGGGATAAAAATAATTTAAACGACCAACACACGGAGAGTAACAGATAATTATTTTCGTGCATGGCGTACCCGAGCTACAGACAACTAGCAACGAAGAAGTTCACGCTCCTGACCTGGAAGAATGTCTTTACATCTGTGAAGCTCTCTATGCAATAGACGTCATACTGCAGTCGATTACACGGTTACCCGTATCTCCAACCAAGTGAGGGAGTTGCCCGAGGATACTGGAACAAACGGTGCAGTCACAACAGATATTCGCAAATTTACACTGTAGCTGGCAGTTACTACGGAACAAACTTCCTTCGGAACTACGACTAAAGACAGCAGTTAGAGATCGGCAGCCACTAGCTGTTCCTGTGGAAATGACCTCACCTGCAACTCAATATAACCACAACAGTGATTTAGAAGCATGTGCGCTAAAACCCGTAGAAATTAAGAAGGCTGCCGATGGACTATATACTGTAGGTGCAAATGAGATTAAAGACAGATTGCATTCCTATCAAGATCTGGCAATTCACCCAAAGTATTATTAAGTGCCGGCCTCTCATCGGTCGGCATAAATCCAAATAATTCATGTGCCCCTAGACAACAGTTTTGACAACCGAGAAGCTTACTTGTATGTGTACCCACACTCACGTCTTACTGAAAATAGTTTCAGAAACGCGGCTTCTTCAAGGATCAAAAGCCTGCGACTTTATAGCTATGGCAGAGACATGCTTACGCCCTGAGAAGTGACATGGAGATTGTGATGTCAAGCATGTCCATTGTTCGGCACGACCGACTCATAAAATTTGAAGGGGTGGCTATGTACTTTCGCAACGACTTCCAACACCAGCCCATAGGAGATCCGGTTAACACGGTATAAGCTTCCATTTGGTGCCCTCTACATTTTAAAGGCGACGAAGCTTGCGCATCAATAATCATTTACAGCCTCGCTTCTCCCACGCCTGAGTTGGACTTTTATCTGTCATCTGCAAAAAGGAGGATGATAAGCACAACTTACAGCCATATACTCATTATTGACGGCTTCAACAACCATGTTCAGGAGTCCCTACAATCTACTGGAGAAGAGTTTAAGGCCGAACTACTAGACTATGTTTACAGGCAACCGCTGTATGGCTACTTACAGGTTCCCGCCCTATCCGAGAAGTCAATAATCCTTGTATACTTGATTGGATATTCACCAAAGAAGAAATAGTGGTCGTAAGATGATCGTCGACGTTCCACTAGACCTCGTCGATCACTCAGTCCTACTCTTCGAATACATGTCTATGCAGAATATCCCGCGGAAATTGCCGACGAAACAAAAACTATTGTACGCTGCGACCCATTACCTTGATTAGGTGACAACGTGCACTGGATCCTTCTGACAGACGAGGAACCATCTAGTACATGGGACCATTTCGTCAGCCACTCTAACTCTGTGGTATCCGAAGCGTCAGCGTTTAAGCTTTTTGCCCTAGAAAGGTGATCTTATTTCTACGAAGCAAGACACGCAAGTGTATAGCAGGGCAAAGCTCAGCAAGGCATATCTACTAATCTTCCCGATCACCGAGAACTGGACGGCCTTTACGACTCAACTCAACCACTGTACTCAGCTTGTTAGCGAGGATAGAATGGCGTAGCAGCAGAAGGTATTGGTATAAATGGACTCAAAGCACAAGCTTCAATAGCAACATGTCAACGGTATACGTAAAATAAAACGAGGGATTCCTCCTCTTCAAATAGCAGACGGACACGCAGACACCGAAGGATGCGGCGAATATCCCGCGCCTACAATATGCTGCAACATTTCAGTGCGATCATTGGCCGCATGACCCTATGCTAATGACAGTTTCAGCCCAAACACTCACTCGCATATCCTGCACGACAGAAGCTGTAGTAAAAAATCCGTTGATTATGCGCAAGCACAACTCTCCTGGAGTTGATCATATACACAAGAACTCGCTAGCCGTGGTGGCAGAGCGTTTAGCTGGGCCGTTGGCTTGATTCTTTCAACACTGTTTTGAGGAAATGTAGGTGTCCGACATGTGAAAACTAGGGATAATAACTCCTATTCACAAGGGAGGTGTGCGTTCCAATACAGCAGACTACCGACACTAACCTTAGTACCGGTCCTTTCGAAGTTCATAGAATCTATTATTTCTGCTGACTTAACCCCTTTACTTCGAATAATGTAACAACCTCACACAGTAACATCATGGCTTCCGAAGTAATCTATCGTGCAATACAAATCTATTACTAGTAAGATCCAGCTGGACTGAAGTAGTAGACACTGGCACAAGAGTTGCAGTAGTTCGCCTTGTTTTCTCAAAGGCGTTCAACTGATTAGACCATTACATTCTGTTCTTAAAAATGTAGATCTTTGTTATCGGTAATCCTCTCCTTGGATTTATCAGAAGCTTTCTTCTACACTGGTGCCTGGAAGAACGTGTGTGTGATTAACTGTCAGATCCCATCCGAGTTGAATGCGGAGTACCAGATGGGTTGGTTATAGAAAGTCAATTGTTCTGCACCTATATTAACTATAGCACACGCCTCAAATGTTCGAACCACCTCTGTATGCCGAGGACAACAACATGTGGAGGACAATAATTACACTAAATTATAGCACAATACTTCAAGCCGATCGGAATAGTGTATAGGTGGCAAAACAGAACCTACTTCGATTCAATGGGGACAACTGTGGATCGCCGCATCTGCGGCACAAGTTAGTGCATTCTTACAAACTCGACATCCAGGAGCTTTAAAAGTCATCTGGCGAGTAGAATCTGCGAACTTTTGTCCAAGTTGACCATGGATATTCGATCCAGACTAAAACGGTGTAAATAAGCGGCATCCAACATGTAGGCCTCCTGAAGCGTGCATTCGGACGATACTACCCTACCATTTTCCCAAACTTGTCGGTTCATACATATGGTCACATATGGAATACGCGATACTGGTTCGACAACCATGACTGAGGAGAGATATCACGGCTTTTAAGATGCCTCAACGCCGGACAACCAAAAACTTCAAGTGTCTCTATATTTTGCCGCATGAACATAGGCTTTAATTGCTCGGGGTCCTTTGTGGACAGTATCAACGGTTGCAGGAGAATCTCATTTTCAATTACCAAATTTTGAAGGATCTTAACTATACTTGCCGCCATTTGCTAGAGCTCAGTCACAACAGCAATTTGAGAGGCCACCATCTCAAGCTGGCACAGCAGCATTATCATTCAGAACGCCATCGGAATTTGTTTCACTACGCGTGTGCAGAACTTGGAATGCCCTGCCGGAATCTGTCATATGTGTTCTCACGCTGGCATTTGTCCAATCCATGGTTAACCGTGCACTTATTTCGCTGCACCATCTCCAGTGACCCATAAGCCTTGGATAAACCGTGCATGTAAGAGATTTCACTGGCTGTCAAATCCCAGATTTCGTCCCAAATATTTCAGCTCATGAGTGCGTACACCGGAAAAACATGATGTTTCCCAAGATCAAAGTTGCCTTTATTTCTAATGCATATACAGTCTATACTATAATTAATGAGTTTATTGTGTCAACTCTGTTTTACTAACAATCCTTTATGTTTCTCCTTTTCGCTAAGACCATTTTACCGGACCTTAAAAGCGTTAGCTTTTTACCTTGGTAAAACCACAGTTCAATTCAAAGGCGCACTTTAAACTACTGTTACACTTCAGACGGAGTGTATCTAGGAGTATCTCCAACGGTTTAGTCTTTGTGTTCCTAAATTTGTGCCTCCTGTGTACCACAGTTTATCAGTGAGAATACACAAACTACTTGGCAATGCACAGATCGGTGAGTTAAACCACATTATATTTAGGTTGCAAGTGTTTCTTTTACATTCTGAACAAACTATAAGCATTCTTGAGATTTGCCTTAAAATCTAGGCACAAATGATTCAGCGTTAATCCTCTTTTATTTGACTTAGGGAGGCTATCACTTGTTAAAGCATTTCCTGAAGTCAAAGGTTTATATCTATGTTTGATAGGTTTTCTGCTGGTAAGCATGCGGGGTAGTTCTGCCCTGCCAGAACTGATTTTCGCGGTGCAAGATCTCAAGATCACTATGCTGATAAACTTTTGTATTTATCAGCAAAATGATTAGATGGCAAAGAACTTGGTTATGAAGTGCATTTTCATTTAACTTACATGGCAATATGTAGTCTCACAACACGTAATATACACCACGTAATGCTGGCTGACGTTAAAACATTATTTTTATGTACATATGAGTAGAGGATTTTTATATAGCTAATTGTGGTTCATCAAAGCTGGCTTCCAAATCAGATAGTCGTTCACGTGCCCGGAAAAGCACATGATTTGCTATCCAACTAATGACCCTGCCAGCACATCAAAGCACGTGACCTCCATAGACGACTGAGAAAGTTTTTCTCGCATCCACTAATATGCCTAACATTAAGGCGCACCCAACACAACTGGAACGACCGGATACCGGACGCATACGCTTCCTTTACTTGATCAAGGCTCTACGTGGCCATCATCACAACCGTACCGCAAGCTGAATGGGAATCAAAGCTCTCGTAAATGCACATTAGTCTCTGTCTAGTGTATATCTAAATTACCTATAGAGCATTACCATCCAGGATAGTGTCTAACCTTCCGATTTTCAACTAGTCATGGTTAAAGGGATTTAATATGATCCACTGTCGACCTGACACCCTTGCATTCGCCGAGGCATGGTTGTCATCCGACGTTGCGGACAATTCGGTTTTACCAGGCTTCGTATAACGTATAGTCGACTGCACATGCCACCGTCGTATTTGAGACGTTGCTGACTATATACTTATAGCTACCTTAGTTATTTCCAAAATGTATGTTCGGCTCATCTGATGGAGTTTCGAAAGAATGATTGTTGACGTGCAGCCCTAAGCAACTAAACCTTGTACTAGTATGTACAATGGAACAATAGAATATTATGGACAAAAAAGCCAATGCTTGACGATTCCTGTAAAACGAATTGTGGGGATAACGCTAGTCCAAATAATTTGTACAAGAGAAAAATGCGCATTTGTGTACTCACCATGTTTTCCACTTTAACACATATGTATATCCGTCTACCCCGACTTCGTGGGGTTGATGAGCATATTGTTACCTTTTGCCCTGTCGTCACTTGATAAATAAGCTTAAGTAATGTAGGTGGTGTAAATAAATGATAAGCCGTATTGAAATATAAGTTGCGTGGGTGCGGAAATGATAACAGTTGAAAGGGCGTACCACGACTGACAAACTTGAAAAGAAAAGTAGTTCCGGGGACATTTCAGCTGACTGCATTGGGTGGCAAGTTTCGAATTATGACTACTGAATTCCGTGTTGCAAATGAGCTTCAGGAATTGGCGGCAGGCGTAAGCGAGCTTTTTCAATGTCTGGAACGCCAGGATGTGTTCATCCGGTAGAACACTGTATCTACCGCTGTACACTCCCAGAGCTCTCAGTCGCTAATGCTTTTCCAAGTGGGACAACACCATCATCATTTTTGATCACATTTGTTGTTAGATTGCGTTTTTACCAAGGTCGTCAAGTCTAGATCCCGTAGGCTACATCGAGAACATGTTAAGATTTAACTACCCGAACGACCTCCATAACAGACCAACTTGTTGCTTCGCGGTTGTGAACGTTTTCAAGGACTGCATCGAACAGCCAAGATGGTTTTGTATCAATAACCCGGGGTCTCTCTTTCGTCAGTCGGTTTTCAACAAGTCTTCTCCAAGCTCCAGAGCGCGTTGTCACAAATCAAAGGGCACCTTTCCACAAACCCTGCTCCGTTGATATCAAGCACTTGTCGCAGCCACTGAACGCAACTTTGCTTGTTGTAACTTTCTGTCAGAACCGAACACGCTATCAAGCCGTTGTTTGTCATGGCGCCGACAAGATGAACATTCGGTCTCCGGCTGTTCACCACTGTGAACTGCGCTCGATTACCAAATTTTAAGCTGCCACGATTGCGGGAGCGAAATAAGTTGCAGTTGGTCTCTTCGGTCCACACCGGTTGCCTTCCTTCCACCTCTTAAGCCATGAGCTACAAATTGAATGAGCTGCTTCTCTTTTTGCTCTCCAACGTGTTCATAGACTCCGGAATTGTGTGCAGTTTCTTCGTTTTTATCAGTCTACCATCAAAGTATCGTAAGATGGTGCTGGTACTTACTGAAATTTCGAAATCTGTCGTTAACCGCAAAAGAAGGCGTTCAAGGGTACCGCTAGAATCTACAGAAACCCAATCCACCGGAGAGTCGGCGTGGCTTTCTCTCAGTATTCTGCGACGCACTCCACCGTGCTACCCCAACGGTTCCGACGATTTGTACGCCGGTATCCCTTTGCAGCAAGTTTTCACGTTCATCTTCAGTGTACAAGCGACCTGCTTCGAATCGTTTCCTTATTCGTAGGCCTTCAGTGTGACGTTCTTCACTTCCTCGAGTGCCAAACATACAAGCAAACCATTGCGTTCAGGAGAACTGCACCTTCAAAATCACACGACAAACATATTTGGCTGTGGCTTGTTATACCAACGTAATGGTCTTTCAAATACTTACTCTCCCTCTAATTTGTGGAAATCGCTTCCTTGTGCAGAGAAACAATGGCCCACATTGTTTATCGGCCACCGATAATGTATCTGTTAGGAGCTGAAGCGTGCCATCTGCACCCATATGACTTAATACGGCTACGGTCCTATTGGCTGAAGGCGCCTGGATGGACACGCACACTTACACACCTGCACAATTTAGCGGCGCACGCACGACCCATAGTAACTAGGGTCTCATCTGGTATGCCCCTCAGCGCAATCCTTTTGCCGTTTAGATTAATTCTGTTACCAAAGGGGACAATTTGGCCGAGGAATGGTATAGATGGCACCTCTATCGGATCGCTCATGGGTCGTTGTTATTTTGAGCCCGGCGGTGTTTCCCCGGTTTGAATTACTGAGTTGCGTGAACACTAATGTAAGAGCATAGTTCAGCAGAACAGATAAAAGAGAAGACGAATGTTTACAAGGGAAAATGGACAAAACGGATGATACATTTTCAGCATATATAGATATAGCTTGGTGGTGGGAAATTGTCATCTAGTATGGGCTTGGAAGGGATGTTTAAAAGAAACATAAGAAACATCAGAAACTTGCTTGTTTGATTACGGATAACACACCAAATTAAGAAGACGAATGAACGTGGATCAAAACTTTTCTTGAATATTCTTAGAAACCGCATAAATATGCAATACTTTGTTGAAACTAAGCAATATCGACCGTCTAATTGACTAACAGCATTAATCGATTTATTAAAAATATCTTCAAAATAGGGCTTTTCTATTTGTATAATAGTACCATTAAAATTTTCTGTTCAGGAGCAAACACAAAAATGGATGTAATCTACGGTATTGCTATCCAGTAACGCCCTACATGAAATGACATTGTGTTATCGTCAGCGTCATGTATGTCGCAACAAAGCTTCGAATTGCACGATGGCGAAATGGAGTCCCAGACATATGGCTTTTCACAGCTTTTCACAGGATTCCGAGCTAAGGATGTTGCTTCGGGCTCATACAGACAAATATTGCTAGTATTTGTTTCCCGGTTCCGTATGACTATGTTAAGCACTAATCCATTTAAATGAAGATTGAGTCAAGGCTCAATGTTAAATGGGGTTTCCAAAGCAAAGTTGTACACAGCGGCTGCGACTGGTACTTGATGCTAACGGTTCGGAATTTATCGAACGGTGTTGGATGATTTGTGACAGCGTGACATGTCACACAGACTTGAAAAGCGTTTTCCAAGTACAACGATACTGTTCATTTAGGAGGTTAGGACCAACACCACACGCTCCGGCGCTTAACCTATCGACGGAATCTGGTGTGTAATCACAAGCTATGTAGAGAAAACCATGTCGATCAGTATTCGGAAGTGTTCCAAGGGGACCATACCAGCGCAATCAGTAAAAGCGAGTGGCGCATTCGTTTTCTGGAGCAGGTACCGTTAGAGGCAAGAGCTTGTTTCACAAGACATCACCGCAAGAAAATGGTCCAGCACGTGATGCCTACTTACGAAATTGTAATTCATAAGGCAGATTTGTAAGCTTAATTCTATCGCATAAAATATTCGTCTGTAAATGAAACCGGCGTTTTGATTGCTTATTCTCCAGATGGGTTTACAGAGCAATACACGCTCCGCTTGAAATCTGAAACTTCTCAATCCTGGGACACCGAGGCGCTCGGTTGTAGACTGGTGTGCAACGTCTTATAGCATAGCAGTTTTCATTTCTGTGACGTGGAAAAATTATGTGCCAGGTAGGGTGACGGTAACACCCGAATTGATAAGTCGTTGTTTCGGAAGTGATTGCTGATCGTCTGTTGTGCTTTTCTTTGCTGATGGTGCATGTAGAACAATTGGATAAGTAATTTTTCGTGTCCTGAGCAGGGAAAGTATGCATAACGGCTTGATTACATTAGGTTCGGAGTAATCGTTTGCCCGGAGAAAGGAGCACAGACATTTGCACACTGCTTAACTTGAGGCTGACGATAAACTGTGCACTTATAGCTTCGGCTGCTTTCGACTATTTGTGATAGCCTCAAGAAACCGGAGAGATCGCGGATTAGAGTATGGTAGCGAAATTTTGAATGTAAGATCCAGCCACATCCGGTGACCAGAAATCAATAGATACGTAACTATCAGGGATGCCGGCAGTTCACGCAAAGACAAGGCTTGGGGATTGCGACGCCGTTGGTTTATCTTACGCAGGATTCACTTCGGTACATACTTCTTCTTACGGGAGTATAATACTCTATCGGTAACTGGATCCGGAGTCATATATGATATGGTATACACAATGAGAGCTGGTGCCGTATGGTTAAAGGCGCCCAGCCTCTTCCCTTTAACAAATCCTGCCGGCGGAAGGAGCTGACACTTGGAAATATTTTGGTGACGCTCATGTCAAAACTGGCACCCTACGACTGCGGTTTCGTCCTGGTTTGGACTCCTCAGGTGGAGATAGCCTGAGTTAGGTTGGAAATCAGAGCCTAGTGGTTCACGGCTGATGCCATAAACGCTATGCCACTGAGATCCGTGAGCAACGCTTGATACAGCGAAAACGAATTCAAAGTTGGAATTAGAGAATCCGTTACACTCACATTAGTTCCTTGTGATCGGAATGACCGAGTTCCACCTCAAGTGAACTGAAGTGTCAATAGAGGTTGCTTGTAGCAACCCAACCACACAGCAGATTCACCAAGTCTAACTTTGAGCTGACATTTATTTCACATTCGATCACCGCAAGCAGTCAATATCCTTGCATATATATATACCAGGCCTCTGTCGGAGTAAGCAATTGTGTAAGATGTGCGCATTGCACGCATGAGCTAACAGGGGATACAAGTGACCATCTTCCATCGGCTTACACAAGTCAAGTCAAGTCAAGATAAGCTTTAGGTTACCAGGTGGGTGTATGTTCCGCAATTCACAGTAACAACTGTAAAGGAAGCAAAAGGACATCTTCAAAATTGTAGAATTTTGAAATGGATAAACATAAGGAAAGAATCTTTTTGTGTCACAAGGGTAATATGTTCCGCATTCTTGGCCAATAAAATCAAGTTGATAAAGAAAATCCTCAGGTTGTTTCCACCAAGGCTATTATAATCATACGACGCCATTATTTTAAAAACCTTTATCAACCGGCACATTTAGCACTTTTCCTCATCATGTAATGTTTGAGTCTGATGAGAATTGCCGAAAACTATTCTTTACTCAGAGTCTGCCTCCCTTGTTTTATTCTAATAAATGGGAATTTTTTGATTGCTGAGCACCAGGATTCCGCGTGATTCAGTCAAGCTTTTGGATGAGTATCTGAAGTTCAGTGCTCGGTATGAAGCGGCTGTGGTTGAATTGCAATTCTTCAATGAGTGCTTACAATCATGCCGGTATCCGAAACACTTTTGGAGAGATATACGCCGATGTGGTCTGTACCCTAATGTGCGCAATTTGAGGCGGAACACTCTCAACTATATGGATAACATTCGCACGAAATTATCGGAGCTGGAAAGATTCCTCTCACAACGAAGGCATGCCGTCATGGGCTTATCCGAAGAGTTACGAAAACCATTTGAAGGGTACGTAGAACAGTTTAAAAAGCAAAGGGTTACACAGAAAAGAAAGAAGTTGCTTAGCTCACTAAATAGTCAAGTGCCGCAACTGAACTTTCCGAATAACCCGGAGCGGTACGGGTTTTTTACCTTTCTAGTGTCGTGCTTAACCCAACACAACTAAATGTGTTGTCATTAGGCCCTAAGTTTTGCATCCCTTGTAAAAAAGTTGATCAGGCTGCATTAGAAGTGCAATTTGAGAGCTTAATAGCACAGGCGCGCGACCTGTCATCAAATTCGCAAGGGGACGTTGAGAACATGTTATCTAGTTTAGTAAACACCTGTCATGATTACATTGAGGCTAGACCAGCCAGTAGTGGTTTTCTTACAAGCGAACATACGCAATCACTTGGAGAGTTATGGTTAAACAAAGTGTTAATTATCTCTAATCCGGATAAAGGTTCTGGTATAGTTCTAATGAATAGAACTGTTATGTTAGTAAGATGCAACATATGCTAAGTGATGAACGTAAGTTTCAAAAGCTAACATTAGGAAAGGATAATACAGAAGAGTTAGAAAAACAACTGACCGATTTGCTCCGATGGATGATGAAAGAGAATGTTATCACAAAGTGCGAATTCGAAAAGCTGAGACCTTCAGGCGGACATCTACCACGGTGGTACGGCCTCCCTAAAGTACACAAGGATGGGGCTCCAATGTGTCCCATATTGGATATGGTTAGCTCTCCGCAACATTTGATAGCTCAATTGATGGTTGAGAAGCTGGAAGCGCTGCGTAAAACCGTCTGCACTTACTGCGTGAAACACACTTTCGAGTTCATCGAGAAGATAAGGGATATGAACCTTAACAACAAATGGATGTCGTCATTTGATGCGCAGTCGTTGTTTACGAATATTCTGTTGTTGGAAACAGTAGAATATGTCTGCGAACTAGTAGGGCAACTGAATGTACCTATAAATATCCCGGAAAACCTCCTGAAAGAAATTGTTACTCAGATGCACTTCAAACGTGCAATTCACCTTCAACGGGGAGATGCATCGTCAAATTGATGGAGTTGCCATGGGCTCACCATTGGGACCCTTTCTAGCAGATGTCTTTATGGCAAAATTGGAGCATAACGTATTAAGAAAGCATATCAACAAAGTCGAGATGTATGTACGTTATGTAGACGATACATTTATACTCTGCAAATCGAAAGCGCAGACTGTGAAACTGTTGGAAGCTTTTAATGATGCGCATCAGAATCTACATTTCACATTTGAGCACGAATCCAGAAAACTACTACCGCTCCTGGATGTTGATATCATCAGAAACGCCGATGGATCATGCAGCAGAGGGGTGTATAGAAAACCAACTTGAACTGGACAGTATATTAACTTCTATTGTGCGGTACCCATACAGTACAAACGAAACCTAGTCCGCACTCTTTCGTTCCGGGCACAGAATTTGCACCCCGGACACAATCACCAAGGAATTGCAAAAAATCGGCGACGCGCTAAGAGAGAATGGGTATCCCGATAAATTCATCCTCAAACATTTGAAAGAACGCAAGATAAAACCACCGAGGATGAACGTACCCAAAAAGAACTAATTGTGCATATTCCTTTCAAAGGCGACAGTGCGGCTGATGCCCTGTCCAAACACCTGAGAGACGCTGTTGAAAAGACCTACTTCGCGGCTCGCCTACGTAAAGTATTTTACAACAAGCCTTTATTTGCAAAACCTTTGAAAGACAGGCTGCCTCCGGTGACTCGATCAATGCTTGTTTATCTTTACTCGTGATCCTGTGGGGACGATACGTGGGTCGTACCACGAGGCGCCTATCTCATAGGATTCGCGAACACCTCGCAAAGTGGTTCTACAAAGGCGAAGCGAGGTCCAGCAATAGTTCCATCTTATCTCACCTACTACAGCGCAGTCATGCAGGGACGGAAAATGATTTTAGAGTCATTTATGCTGTTCATGAACGTTTCACGCGCGGATTCCGGATGCATCTTCTGTCTACTGCGGAAGCTATCTACATCCGCCACCTCAAGCCAGAATTGTGCGTACAAAAACAGTTTGTACGTCCTTTGCTTCTACCGTAGCCTACAACTTCGGCTATGATTTCCCCTGTACATACTTGCCACTCCCAATGACCCCGTGATTTATTGATTTGTACCCGTGGAATTAAACATTCTGTTCAATACGCAGCCCAATCCGGCAAATTTAGCACTTTTCCTCATCATGTAATGTTTGAGTCTGATGAGAATTGCCGAAAATCATGAAATTATGAAATCATGAAAACAATGTGTTTGAAATGTTGAGAGTAAAACAGTCTTGTTGACCTTGGAAGCAGTTCGCACAAAATTGTCAAAATATTCCAAAAAT
>CALYDF020004390.1:0-18356 GCA_944474145.2 Dicrocoelium dendriticum
TAGCCGCTATTCCGCAAGCTTGTTTAGGAGATCTTGTGCTTTGGCGTAAATGCAGGAAACTTGCACTGTTTTTAGCTATGATTCGTGGGATGGGTGTTCTGGATAAAATGTTATGGCGACGGGTAATATGTCGGCAAATGCTCGTTTTTGGTTGGGGGTTGACAAACTAATCTGTGTCGGATTCATGGATCCTACCATTACCTCATTGCTTTTCTCTTTGTATGTAATGTATGAGATTTTTAGCAGTTTCCTTGGCTAGTTGGTTGAAGTTACCCGAACTCTTGTTGGTAAGCGCACTGACTCTGTGGCTGCTCACTTGTGTTTGTTTAGCAGCCGCACTTAGATCCGGATCTCGGAAGGAAGGCTGCTGCGGCCCGCATTTTATCCATCCACTACCATTACTGACGTTTGTCCAGATTGAAGGAATACCTTCACAATCCTCGGGCAACATTGCTTGTAATTTGGCGATCCGCGCAGCCTCCTATTGATAGCACTATGACGTTAACCAGGGTGAGGGTCTAGAGAATTTACCTCAATCGCTCTTGGACCTGAGTGACCGCTTCTCTCCCATCCCGACTTCCAGCCTAGGAAACACCGTGTAAAAGGATTTTCCTGGCTACGAATTCCTTCCGGTTTGCGTTTAAGTAGTGTTTCTTCTGCCTACGCTCACTCTATGGAATATCCGGGAGAAAGCGGATGGAACATAACCCACATCAGAGGCGAGCTGTCTATAACGACAGCTTCTGCATAATTGGCATAAGTCTGCACAACACAGAAAAGTCTTTGTTTACCGTAGTGCTCTGCTTTCCGGTGACGGGTAAGCGTGTCCAAACGACGGGCTTAATTAAAACACCTATAGTATCACCTGGGAAGTTCCACTGGTCCACATCTCCCAATTGCTTTTTTTAAATACGTCCGTGATACTGGAATGTTGGCGCAGATTTCCCCTGGTATACTACGTGTAACTCAGGTTGAGGTCAAGCAACCAGCTGATCTGCACGCGGTCGATGGAGGCTGTTCGGATACAGGTTCGACTACTTCGTTTACTATGGGTCAAGTGGGAGTGACCAAAGATCTAGGTTTCCGGCCACCTAGGACAGCACGCATGTCCCAACTACCGCTGGCGTCAAAACCCTTCTGAATTTTCGGAACTTTTTGGAGGGTGGACAAGATTCTGACTGAAGTCAGCGTCATTTCACATAACTCAGACGAAGTGGTCTCACCATCGCTAACTCGGCTATGTGCTAACAAGGGCATACGAACTGTGACTTTCGATGTACAGCAACGCACGCTTAATATAAATCTGCGGCCCACGTTCCACTCGGTATTCACAATAGCGTTTGTTTCCTATGCCATCATTAGAATGAAGTTTCACATATTTGTGTTTTCGTCTAAGAAAAATCATGAAGTTAAACGACTCTCGGACAATTCTCCTCAGTTATGTTTTCTTTGCCAGTGGCGATGTTGTAAGGTAATTTTTAATAGAACCGTTTATCAGTAGGTTGACAGCTTCCGTCAACTTGTGGATAGAGCGCTCATGTGGCGAAGCCTATAACGGCTTAATGGCGCGGCACCTGTCAAATTGCGGCAATGAGTACAACCCAAGCTAAAGCTATTAACAGCTCTATTTGATTTCAGTTTGTTGATAATTAGTGTAATCTGAATTAGTCTCCCACCTGCAATCGGAACCTTGTGCCCCATTATGGTTGTGGCAACCGAGGCAAGGGACATACTGTTGCATCAAGCTCCTTTAGTTTTCCAAACTAGACCCTAAGCCAGACCCTGCCTTGGTCAACGCAAGCGAAGGTCTCTAGAGCGATTTGAACTGGATCGGAAACACAAAAGCCTTTTCTTCTATCACCTGTCCGTCCATGAGCGTAACTGCTACGCGATGACTATACATCAACGATCATTCCAAATGACCCACAGGAAATGTGACGTTACATGTAGTCTACGGTTTCGAATGCAGTTGCTTTGTCGTTTCTATAGACCGTAGACTGGCCATAAAGATGGCAGAACACCTCAGTAATTAGCAACAACATGCGGGGACGCAAAAACCGATAAGCCTCGTCGGTTAAGATACTTCTTAAGGACTCACCATAAATTGTCTTAGTCGACCATGTTCAAAGTACTGTTGCGCGACCGAAGCCCAAAAAAGATAGCAAACACCTAGGTCTCACTTATCTGGAAGCATCCCCCGGAGTTGTATAAACTGAGGCAGTCAAATTAATCTTACATTTTCTTGTGTCTGTCCATCATGTTACTCCACATGTTCACTGCTGTTTGAATACTAATTTTATTGCATTCGCCACAGAGGAGAGCGAGTAAAATGCTAAAAATGAGAGATTGATGCCTTCTCTAAGCGCTAAGTACTTCACTTAAATTCATCGGAATATTTGTATTTTCACTGCTTGTTACTATTTAGACTTTACAGGTATGAGAAAGGGTGAAGGAATCATTTGTTTATTCCTAATCCAACGTTCGTTAGTACCCCCCCGGACCCAGACAATTTGAGACACTGTGTGCTAACATCTACCTTCTCCAATGAACCAGTGAGTGAACAATACGTACCAAAGCACACGCGCTCGGGACGCGCTGTTGTTTTGCCTTCCAAACTAATGGCTACCAACAACACATAAAATTCATGCGTTCGTTCTCCCGACTCCCCCTCTAGGACCGGAGTCCTGTAGATTTTATAAACTCTTCACATTTCTTCATCGTAACTTCCCATTCTATTTTTGTCATTTTTTATATATTTGTTTTAGCTCACACAACAGATAATTTCGCATCTTCGAATTTCGTTCGTCTTCTGGTTTCAGTGACGTTGTGCCGCCTTCCAGTGTTGTGTGGGTGCTTCGCATCGGGCGTCTTATCTCTATTTACGATCAGCATTCTATTTCTCTGTTCGTGCCACTGGACAGCTTTTACTATTTTTACTGACCATGAGTAGTCGTGCTAAGGTCCTATTCGCCGTATAACCTTTAGCGTTTATATCGCTCTCTGAGACAAATTAACTTCAGTGTGTTCATTTTCAGATACGGATGGATATTTTTCATAGGACTTTTTCTCAGGTCAGCATGTAGTTCAATGGAAATAACAACACCACTTGCACTGCTTTGGGTGTTTCCGTTATTTCTGCTTCCAGCCGTTGTGCTTAGTACCTTTGTTGGTATTTCAGCTTGTGTACTAAAATGGAAGCATCATGGTCTATAACACTTCTTATCCAATTCGAGCATGTCTTTACTGTACACATGAGAACGAAGCCAAGTAAGATACACGGAAGCAAAATCAAATGAAATATGAAAATGTGTGCTAACTTCTGATCAGTAACGACAAATCCACCTCAAATATAATGTTGGTAAATATTGTTACCCTGGAAACAGGGAAATGTATTTACAACAGTGCACCTTTTCAATCTCCGCCTCCGAGTTGCACAAGCTCTTACTTTGGGAACGCCAGCTCTCCACTAATTCCAAACGTGTCTTCTCACCTTTCCAAATGCACAACAGTTAGTAGAAGGGTCAGCACAGGAGTTACTGACTGTTCTCGTGGCAGGTTGCACGTGAATCCAGACAGAAATTGGAATGAAGCACAAGCTATTGATCCGCTCAGAACGCAGATTGGTATGTGCAGTGGTGGTATGTGTCCGGTGGATTGAGTTCAGATGGCAGCCCTCAGTGACTGCGACAAAGTGATAAATTAGTGATATCTCCTTATATTGCTGCCTGTATCTGCCTTACTCAGCCACAGATTACAAGTAAGTACGTAATTGTTAGACAGCCCTTATGTTAGAAGTTGCAGCAAGGCTGGTGGCGGGGTTGAAGATGAAGTCTCACAACGGATTGCAAAGGCTCGCCTTGCATTCATTAAAATGAGACACCTATGACGTCGTCATGATGTCAGCCTCAAGCTCAAATTCAGGGTATACCATTCTTCCATCCGTGAAGTACTCTAGTTTGGCTGTGAGACTTGGCCTTTTCGCTGGGAAACATGGAATGATTGTCAATCTTCGACAAACGCTGTCTAAGAAGTATTGCTCGGGTGTGGTGGCAACACCACCTAACTAACTCGTGGGTGCTAGATGAAGTGCTTGGAGCCAATAGTGTCAGTCTTCAGGACGTCATTCTCCGGCATTGCGTACGCTAGCTCGTTCACGTTTTGCCAATGCCAGCCAATCGCCTTCCACGTCAAGGGTTATTTGCAATACTAGGCAGCGAATGGAAAAAGTGCCGCGGTGCACCGCCAGTGACTTGGAGAAGGAGCATGAAGAAGATACCCGTCGAGTTTGGTGGCAGTCGGATCAGTCCGTCTTCCAGGTTACAGACCATCATCATTATACACGTCAGCTAGATGTGGGAAACACCTCAGATACTCTGGAACAATATATAAACGAAAAGGAAAATAAATACAACAGTTATGTTTCAGCTGAGCTACCAGCAACCGATAGGCATGGTTCCGGTAAGCTACCATCCCGCTACTAGGAAATTTAAACATTATTTGGTTTTACAATATGAAATGAAATCGTCGGTTTAGGGGAGTCTAAAAGGGTTGTGGAGGGACAAAGAAACTCACAGCAGAAATGCCACTGAGGTAAGCGCCTTGCCATGTTAGCAAGTGTATTCAGGCAAATGTGTTCACCGTCTTTTGGAACACAACCAGCGAGCTGTGACGCTCCAACTAAGGCCAGATCCGAAGGGAGGGCCTTCTTTCTTCTAGACCGTCATCGCTTAGCCACCTCCTCAATATTTTCCTCCACAACCCTAGAGAACAAACAACGAAAGTCGCGGAAATCGGTGGGCTGGTGTGCGCAAAAAGTAACCCAGCTATCGGAGCGTGATGCGTCAAACGACGGTGCTGAGCAGTTCAGTTCCTTTTTCTGTGCCTTAAACAAGACGTCAAACACGCTGGTTACTCACGCGGTGTTCCCACCAAATGTCAGCAAAGCTGCGAAGGCACTGACGTTCGAACGTAACTAGCCACTTTATGTCTGCTGATCTAAGGGGCCAGGTTTAGCAACCGCACAGTAGGTTCGAACTTATCGCTGCACTGCCCACTCTACCCTTCAGGGCGAGAGTGATGTCGCGCAGGCGCCATGGGTGACAAAGACTAGCAAAAACAATTTGGGCTTTTGCTATCCGGTTCGTGATCTCCTCATCAGTACCAAGGGCGCTGAGAAAACTTCCATAGTCTATGGATGGCTGAACGACTTCAAGCTGATCCTCACCAAGGGTAATTAAAGGAGACGATCCCAGCCAATCTTATAGGAAAGCTTTGCATTTTGCTTGTGGAATGCAAGGCCCCATGTGAATGTCAGCCAGCGCCAATCTGCCCAGTACAGCTTGGCACATGTGGAAACCCTCATGGTTGAGTGCAAATTCGTCTGCAAACAACAAGTCAAGAAGTCGTTCTCCTAGGAGTAGCTTCACACCTTCCAATTCATGTCTTGTAAACACAACACCTATGACTTCGTCAATAGCGAAGAGGAAAGGTGACAGGCGGCATCATTTTCTCACACCGACGAAGATACTGAAGGTCAGCGACAGCTTGCTGTAAGCCTAAACTGTGCCCGTGGTATGCGTGTTTGATGCTCTGATAATACTTACATATTTCTCGGGCACACCTTTCCTGACTAGACAATTGCAAAGGGCACATCGATCAATTGATTTTAAGGCACTTTTGCTGTAGGGGAATACGACTACGGTGGGCCGCCAAGGTGTTACGGTGCTCCTAAAACCGGGGCAAGGTGAAGTGCTGGTCGATGCAGCCACGACCCAGAAGAAACCCGGCTTGCTCCTCACGCATTTGGCTTTCACCATCGCCAGTCATTCGGTGAAGGATTATGGAGGCGATGTAGATCAGACTGATTCTACTATGGTCGCCGCATTCCAAACGCGAGACTCCTTTGAAGATGGGAACAATAACGGTGCGGCTGCGGTCGGTCGTGACAGTATACTCCTACCACAGTTTCATTAGTAATTCACATTAATCATCAACAATAGCAGAGGCTCCGAATGTGAGGAGGGCTGGAGGACGATCACCTGGTCCCACGGCATTGTTCAACTTCAGCAGACTGATTTTACGTTTTACTACCGGTCAAGTGGGTGGATCCAAAGGGACAGCCCACGGAGCACGGTGATCACTGGCCGGCGAAGAAGCGAACAATTCTAGGCGATTAAGTTGCTGTTCAAACTGTTCTTTCCAACCCTCCAAACGTTTGCCAAATTGTGCATAGTCTGTTCACTCTCGTCACGTATAGTTTCACTAACACCAAGTCTCCTGCTGCCCGTTTCCCGTATCAGACAGAATAACACGACGGTTGCCAAGGACGGCGGCCACTTCCACCTCTGACGCACGATTAGGCCAACAAGATTCGTGTTGTCTCTTCAAGATAGCACGGATACTTACCCGGAGACCTTTGCGAGTTTCATTTTGTTCGCATCTATCCGGAATATGTTGGCGAGCGTCAATACGTTTCAGAGACAGCGAAGAGACCCAATCTCCTTGTTGGCTATTAGATATAGCACATGAAGTTTTTACTGCTGCTGGTAAGGTCTGGTGAACATGTGACCAGTGATCATTAATTTTCTCCATTGAGCGCTTACTCAATTCGCATGTCAGTGTATTTCGATACGCATTCAGAACAGCTGGCTTTGTCAGTTGACTGATGTCAATGCGCTCAAAGCGTCGTCGTAGGCGTCCGCCCTAACGCATAAGCATGTCAGCACATACAAGTGCATGGTCGGTGTCCACACATGTGCTCCAACTCGAACAACAGTTCTGGATGCATCATCTCCAGTGGTAACTGATTGCAATGCGATCGATCTGCGTCCAAGGCTGATTCGAGGCTAGTGGGCTCCAAGTCACACTCCGGCGGGTGCCGTGTTGAAAATTAGAGCCAGCAAGAAATAAGCGGTCATGGTCACACAAATGAAATAACCGATCACCATTACCATTAGGGGAGCCTACACCGTGCTGAGCTCCCAAACGCATTTCATCAGTGGTCATCTTTCCAACTTATGCGTTCAGATCATTCGTCGGCCCAACTGTGTCCGTGCTTCTTCTGGGAGGAGGGAGCCAGGTCATTTATTGGTAGAAGTCGTTCTTTGCCGACTCATCGCTACAGCTATTTCTATGTATAGGCAGAGATGATGAATAGACATAGTCTCACGCGACTTCGAAGCTTTGAACTAGCCAGCCAGTCGGACCGCACACATCCGTCTACTGAATAGAATCCAATCAAGCAGAGCAGCTTCAGCCCGTGGATTCAGGGCAATGCCAACATCAGCTTGGCCAAGGCTAATAGGTGCATCGTCACTGGATAGGCGCAATGAGAATTCACTACTTGCGTCACGTGCAACGAATGGCAGAATGAGCACAGAGCTCGAGTCTTACAGGCGACATTCTGATAAGCAGCAGATATCGATCTGGAGGGTTTCCAATAATCGGACACGTAGGCCTGTTATCCGGTCTGTAGTAATGTGCGCACATTGAGGCATGTCAATCTGAAGGAAGATCGTGGGCTCCAAATGGAAGCCAAAACTGGAATAAATCGCTTGGTGGTAGATGGGCTTTTCGACAGCAGAGTAGTGACGCGCCGCAATTGTATGTGAGTTGAAATTAGAAGATAAATGCCTGGCAACGCATGCAGGGAGTGGGCCAAGTGTCGAAGGGTTGAAAACTGGGTGGATAAAAATGAAGCAAGAGTAAAATAGCGTACGATGGGGTACAAGAAGACGGGATGGTTTTTGGTACTAGAAACCAATCCCCTATCCACCCTGTTAGATGAAGCGGATAGGGCACCGCTGGTTGTCGTCTGCGGTGACCAGAGCATCTGTAAATTGTTTGAGGAAAGATTCATTGTTTTGCTTGGGCAGGTTACTGTCAGGTTGCCCAGATCTAGAAAGGAGAACGATTAGGGTTCTCAACCCAAGCTTTTGGTTCAAAAACCTTACCGCAAGGCCGGGAGTTTGGCGTTCGGCTACAAAGAGTCCGTTTGAAGGAATAAGGTGCCACACTCATTCCAACCCCAAATTGGAGGCCCAGGAGGCTGAGTTTGTCTGGCCTCTAACCACTGAACATTCCGGTATGAGTGAATCTGAAGTCCAAAATCAGCACCTAGCATAGATTAATGGATCCCTGAGACGCACAAACCATCGCACCACGGTAAGGTACAGTCTCATTGAGATGGAGGTTGAGTACCGTGGGACGAAATGTATCTGTGATTTGGAACATAGGACGTCGTGGCTCCCAACAGACATCAGTGTACCTCTGCCATTATATTCCCTTGTAATACACAGATAAAACTCAAAAAACAAACACAAAAGTTCAGAATAGGGTATGCAATGCCAAATTTCGTTTTCCACTTTTATCGCAGTTTATGTTTTTTTCTTCTACATACTACTACCGCGTTACGTTTATGATGGCACAATGTCTGTTAACAGATTGTGTATAAGTGTTGGGTTTATAAAAATGGGCACAATTTGCAAGTAAAGAAGCCAAACGAAAGAAATTCTTCATGTAAACGCCCAGTGGGAAAACGCAAACCTTGAAAAACGGCTTGATATATTCGTCTGCACTGCGTAGCCTCGATATACGTTACGCGCGGCGAAGCGCATATAGAGCTTTAGCTAATGAGGGTATGCAGGCTAGATTATAATGAAAATTGGAGATATGAGAAGGAAGACGTGAATTAAATGTATTTTGCCGGAGTTTATAAACCATCTTGGTAACCTCAGCAAATGGAAACTGATGACAATTTTTCATGGACATGAAGTAAACATTAATGTAGAGTAGAAAAATCAGTGGGCTAAGTAAGGTTCTTTGGATGATGTCGCTTGTTATTTGACGACAACAATTGGGGTGAATACGCAGTGTGACTATTCAAGGCAGATTACTAGGCAGAAGGAATGCCTAGTTAAAACCGGGCTCTAGATGCTAAAGGATACGAATTTCTTCGACAACTGTTTGGGTGGTATACAGCTAAATGCATTTTCTAGGTCAAAAACAAAGTAATATAGCATTGCAGGGGTCTATGTATTCGGTAGTGTAGTTAAAATAGTAAATCTGGCCGATCTTACAGGAACATTAACCAGGGAAACCAAGTTGAGATGTGTTAAACAGGTTCAGGGAATTACTGAACTCCACCAAAGTGTTGGTGACTAATCCTTCAAACAGAATGGAGATGATGTATGAGAATGAGAACTCGGTCGATCTCAGTAACATTTTCTTGGAAAAACTAGTAAGGTTTGGTATGATGAATGAGATTTTTCGAAGATCAGGGAAAAAGACATTAGGTGAACATATTTAAAAAAGCAAGGTTATGGCTAGCCTTTTACTATTTAATTTTATTTAAGTGTTGTTGTCGGAGTCCAACCTGTTTACATTAGCCGTTTAATGGTACTGAGAGAATTTGACACTGCTTACGCTGCTTTGACTTTGTAGCAGGTCAATGGTTTTCAGATATGTAATCAGATTCAAAAATTATGGAGGCAGCAATAACGTCGGTATACACCTTGCAATTAGCGAGTGCGTAATGAAAGTATAAACGATGATAGTTTAAGAGCCCCGTGCAAATGAGAAGAGCTGTTGCCGGTTCTTGGACAAAGAGTAGCGGCAGCACTATTTGTTTTGCTATCGGTTCGTAGAGCGTTTTCACGCTTGTTATTCTCATCTCATGTCCATGTTCGATCCTGTTTGTCCCTTCTTATTCTTACAATATTGCTGAAAAAGCTGCAGATCTGTGAAATATTGCTAGCGTCTTCTTGTTGATTAAGCGTTTTTCCGTATATTCAAAGCAGTAGGCAACACGTGGTAAGATGGATTAAAGCATATTGAATGTTAGCATAGAACTGTATTTCTGTTGGGAAAAAAATTGGTAAATAGGAAAAAAGCATCCCAGTCTGCAGATCGGACCATATGTTGGACATGTGTCCAAACAAATGCCTGGATGGAATATGCCGGGAGTATTGGACTATGATACCTCATCTGAATTTAAAAATGAATGATAATATTTTGTAGCCAATAACTAGGAGCTAGTCCGGCGGAGCGCTGCATACATCGACGATTCTTAAGTATTAAATCAAGTGTGCCAGTGAACTTAATACTTTCCGTAGCCAAACATTTCCATCCTAAAGGCTTGATAGTTGACAAGAAGTATGTATGTGCTAAAGAATGGAGATATGGTACAAAAGGATATTTTTGAGAACTTGACGTCTCTAGCGCATATTTCCTGCTTTTATGGCAATACGGATGCAAAAAGTAATGTGGTGTATTTAGTGGAGACAACACCAATTGGGACATTTGGAGGGGTATATATGTGTCTGAGAAGTATATGGTGGGAAGTGGTAGTGGCAAGGAATCATAGATACCGGGACCTTATTTTTTATATGCATGTGTATATTACATCCACACTAGCGCCTTGTGCAACCAACTTTACGAAAGCTTTGGTAATTGGGAATTGTTAAGGTTGATTCCAACTTATTAGTAGAGCAATACCTTTAGTTACATGGATTATACTTGGAGTGATCAATCATGTTTAGAAAATGTGCTTTGTTGTTAATATATCCCATATTACTCACAAGTAGAGATAGATTATGTACACGTCTTGAGTGTTGATCAGAAGATTTGTTGGCATTGCGTGTTGTAGGGTAAAAACTCGTGATATAGTTTGTAAGTATTAAGGGGAATTACTCGGTTTTGGTGTAGATTCGTCGCAGATAGACACAGACAGGCAGCCACCATGCGTCAAAAAATGCGCTAGATGGCTGTTTCGTCCTATTGTGACGCTTCAGTAGCGCACACCCACTGAGTCTTGCCGGATTCGAACCCACGGACTTAGTCTCGCCAGTCAGCGACTTTTGTCACTGAGCCACGGGCGACGGCAGGGGACCGCCGTGACTGGTATCTAACTGCAATATAGCGCGGCTCATCCTCCACTGTTTTGCATGTAAGAATTGTGCGGAGGACAGGGCTAGCACTCAGGGCAACGACGTTCTTTTACAAGCCCACCGTGATATAGTTGGTGACTAGATAAATGAAGAGGCAGAAGCAGTGTCTAATAAAGTTAGGTAAGTGCGTGTGCTTTCGATCGGGATCACTTGTATTGTTGCTTGAAAATAGTGGGTTGATGCCTGAAGGCCAGTGTGTTCCTACACTGGTAATGTTTCATTCGTGGAATGTGTACAAACCGCAGGAACACTGAACATATATTTTTGTCTCAGCTGAATGTATCAGTGCTGGAAATGGCTGTGGTACCACTCCTATTTCTAATATAGTTTGCGTTCTGCAGCAAATATCAGGAGACTTGCACGTTGATTGTCTGGCAGCATGCGTTGTTGTCCTATGTCCAGTAATCTGCAGACAAGCATTTCCTTGTCTAGGTTTGTAACAGTTGGAAGTCAAAACTGAGTGATGGTGGTTTGGAGTTTGACCAAGAGCTTTAAGTAGGAGGCAAGTTGATATGGTTTTGCTCGAACGATGACGGCAGGTGGTGTTATGGTGTTAAGTGGGGTTTTGACGTATGACATTATTAACTATCGGCTTGTGAGTTTCAGTCGTCGAACACTTGGTAAAGTTGATGTTTGAAGAAATCATAGTTATACCGTAATAAGAGGCAGTTTATGCAAGCACAAAACCTTGCAAAGGTAGTATGTGGATAGAAACAATTTGACTGGAAAACTTGTGTCATGGTCACGAGCTTTGTTACTAATCCTTGAAAGTACATAAGTTTTTGCTTTGAAACCCGAAGCCTTAGTGTTCGATGTAGGTACTCCGATATATGAAATACCGAAGTCCACATCCAAAATCCAGGGTCATACCTTTAGTGTGCTACTATGCAAAGGCATGTTGAAGGGACATCTCTTTTCCTGAATGCCAGCTTTCTTTAGCGTATTATGATTAAAAAGCAAGAATTACAGGTTGTAGAGTTGTATTGACCTGGCTAATCACCAAGTAGTTGATTTGGGACCTTTTTCCTATGACTGTTTGACTGCGGAAGATTGTTTCTGATGAATATTCATATACGAGTATAAAAGTGATGGGATACCAATATTTTTTGTTTTCCATTTTAGGCGTAAATATTTGTAAATGATCTCGGATATCTTGTAACTCTACAGTATATAACATTGTTCATTTTCTAAACTGAATTTAGTAAACTTGTTAAAGGAAGTCATATTTTCCTTTATGTTGTACCGTTCGTGTACTTCGGACGTAATGTAGGCAATTAATTATCCCGGTTTCCTAAACATGCCGTATCGGTTTTGACCGAAACGCTACTCCTACAATCCATTGGTAATGGATGCGTTTTTATAGGTTCAATAAATATCCACGCTTTTGCATGTCAGTAAAACTGGATTCCAATCAAGAGTATTTATCAGTGAGCTCTGACATGGATTCAGGAAGATTGCATCCTAAAAGTGGCGCCACCATAACCTTGTTAACCTATTCTTCCCACACGTTTCTTGTTTCGCCTTCAACCCATTAAATTATGGGCCTGACAAAACCCGATTATGTACATTTTTGCACCTGTTAGTTAACTGAGAAACCAGGTTTGGTTAGAAGGAGTGATAGGAAAACATCATTTATAGGTAGATACTCAGGAATTTAAGTATAGGTAGGTAACATAATATGGAAAAAGATAGGGGATACACCGACTCAAGTGTATCCAGGACCATTCGCATATAAATCATCTAGAGCCACCGTTTGGCCAAATGTTGACCAGATAATTGAAACAATCTTTCCTCCGAAACGGCCTTCCTGTTTTTAAACTCTGTTCACAGATTCCGAGTCGTGTGATGTGATTAATGTGCTTCGGATAATCCTAACGGTAGCGATTAACCCATCTATATATGTTGGCGCGTAATACACGGCTCTTTTTATCTTTTCCCCTCATCGGTAAATGTACGATTAGGAAGTAATGTTGTGCCCTTGAAACATTTCACTGCCATGGTAAATTTGGTATTTTACTTAAGAGAGTTCAAATAGCCTCCATTTTAATCTGAACTTATAATATGCGTTCACCAACAAAATGCGGTAAGTAACGTAATTCTGAAACGCTCGGCTTTCATAATCTTCCACACAGCGCTGCGAGCTTATTGATGTACTTGATTTGACGCGTTAAAGCGCAACGCGGACCGCATAACTGCATGGAGGTTATTAGGTTTGAATAAGTGAATAGTTGCCACTATGGAATTTGTAAAGTTATAAGATCACAGCACTCTACACTCGGCAGGATTTTCACTAAAAGTTGTGCAGTTCTAGATCATAGCATGAGTCTGAATCGCTTAAACTTTTCGCTAAATCAATGCGCTAAATGCTATCAAGTGCAAGATATCGCCTGATGGTGTGATTTCCTGGTGCAATTAATGGGCAACCAAAACTATCTATGAACATTTTACGCCGCGGCATACCATTCTTTGTAGACAAAGTTCAATCGGCGAAACTTTCTAGCTACACTTACCTCGCTGTGTATCTAACAGTCAAATCAAATAGCAAATTCTGTAGAGATTTGTGCTAATTTTACTCGCCTACCAGCAACACATAAAAACGGGCTTTCTCAGCAGGATGATCAATAATAATGTTAAGCACTAAACTTTAGGACGTGAATTAAATACTGCAAGTTTGTATCTTTGCACTCAGATTTCAGGTAGAACAGCAACTAACATCAGCAGTTAATTGCAGCTTACGTAACGTTTTATAAGATTCATTAGATTGCAAGGGTAAAAATTGAAAATCATTTTACCTGAAGATCGCTTACTTATCGATATTTTATAATGCCTATTGCTTACATCCTGCGTTCAGAGAGACTTTCATCCAAATATTTTCGTCTTGACTTGTGCACTTGACTAAACATAACTGAATTTAAAGTTGGAAGCGTACCAACGTATCCTAATTATACATAATCCCGTAGAATCTGGTATTTTGAGATAAACTTGCACGCTTCATAATAACGACGAATCAAACTAATTAATCATTACAAGCATAGATATGTCCGCCGCAGTTACCGTAATTTGGTAACATTCTGAAAATAAACCATTTTATCCCTACCTGCCATCCAAACCATGAGGTTAACACTGTGGGAATTGAATAGCATTCGGTCAAAATAACGGTGTCCGAACTAAAGTATCGTCAAATGCATACCTGTCTTCTTGAGCCAGTTGAATACCATCTGGGTAGGTGCTGCGCTCCGGTTTATTTGGACAGACTGACGATAGCGCGCAAAACTGCTATCAGGGCTTCTGATAACTAATATGCGAAGCGTTACTGAACAAACGTTTAGATAATGATCCAGTTAGTGTTTTATCAAAGCTCTTTTGATACCCCTAAGCTTGTTATTATAATGCTGCAGTATCTTATAACGGAAAAGGAGAAGTTTTGTTGTTAACCATATTTCAAATCGCGCGTGCTAGTTGTTATTTTGAGTGCTGCGCGGGCATTAAATTTTGAATCGCATGGTATATCTGGATCACACTTAGACAGTTTCAAGCATATGCTTACTCTATTGAGTTTAACCTACCATTCAGAGACAAACCATACATATAAGATTACTAGCTGCGAACTATTTCGGCCACGTGCCGCGCTGTCGCTCAATTGCTTCTTTATGTTCTTGAAGCAGCAACATTGAGCCCGGCAGTCACTGCTTGCAATCTAATACCATCCGCGAATATCAATGTTATGCCACGTACAATGTCCAATGTCACGCTGTTAGTACTGATTATGACATACAAAAAGGGCAATGAAGCTTCCATGGATGTTAATCCAGAGAGCTTGAACGTGAAGTAGAATATTGGCCACGCAAAGTGACGGTCTGGAAACGTTCCTTTTCGTATCATATAATAAAACACAATCGTTTTAAAGCTTCTTAAATGTCCCATTTTCAGCTGCCTTCATAGCGCTGCCTGCAGCATGGTTGTGAATACACTGTTCGTTCTCTAAACGTCCTTATCTGTCCCAACTGTTTTTTATTTTCTGGCTCTCAATAGAGATTGTGTCCCGTGCCAAGTTAAATAAGTTTGTTTGCACTTTACACACATGGATGATTGGCATTCAACCGTGCATGTATTGATCTACATTTCAAAGTTCTAAACAAATATAATTGTCGTTTTTTATAGCTTCTCCTCATGTTATTATTTTGTGATGTTCCATCTTAACTCCCTCGCCTTGGCTTTCAGCTAGTGGCGGACAAGACATTCCTCACATAGTCTCTGACCTGACGTTGTGGCAAAATCATGCGTGTAGAGTTCACATACGAGAAAACACCATGTCCGTAAGGGCAATTGTAAATGGTACTCCATTTGCAATATAACACTTGTAGTACCATCACGGTATGTCTGCGTATGCAAGTCAGTGGCCAAACGAGCAAGTTGCACTACAACCTGCTTTTCCGATTGGTCTAGTGTGAGCCTGTTAAAACCACAGTACATTGAGACGAGCTTATTCTGCATGAACTTGAACCTCAGTTTGCTGAATACATTGGATGGTTGTCATTGTTTGATAGACTTGTGCCGGAATTACGGATAATTGAGATATTTTAGATAGTTGTTATTTATTATTAGTATTCGTACCGCATTCCACTTTCTGTCTTGTTCTGTTGAAACCAGTGGATACGCGTGCACTCAAGATTTCCAAGGAAATTGTGTCTTAAACTAGCGGTTCTCCGACGCTAAATGACTGCATTTTTATTTTCGGGGTATAAGATGTCAGCCCGAACGATACTTGCATAACTAGGCGACAAATGATAACAGTATAAGTTGAGAAGTGGCATGTGTTTTTAATCCAGAAGATGCAAAGGAAAAATGTTATAAACACTTTACCAAGGAACGCTAGTGTAATTTGTTTAGCAGTTTTCATGATATGAAATTAATTTATTTCACATGTTTAACCTTTATTTTTATCTATATCTAGATTATGTTGTTTGATAGATAGACACGTCGTTAGCTGTCTTCTGGTTTGAACCCCCTTGATGAGTAGGAGGTATAAGTGATGTTATACAGTTGTCCGTAAACAGCCAGATGTGAACGGCGTGGCAAACATGAGCAGCAATACAAACTTATATCAAGTCCTTCGAATTTAATTAATAATGGCAGGATGCCATCGGGATCCAAGTTAAAGCGATGATACTTTTATTGCTTGATTTAACTAATATGTCAGCAGATTTGATTGGCTCAGTCTTCCAAAATGGCGTCGGTGGATGTCAATATCATTCTACTTTGTGATAAATCGACTAACACAATGGAAAATCCTCTACATCATGAATTGCAGGGAGCTAGTGGTCATTCACTCGGTCGTCTTTCAACTCTAAATTGTGATCGATGTCCGTGCCGTCTAAATGAAAGCAGGTAATCGTTTTCTTAATTCACCTATCCACACAAGTAAAACGCTGTGAACTGTCCACCAGAAATACCTCAAGTATTTCACCGCTGCTGGGGTCACACATCTGTGTATGCCATTTCCATCAACGGCGAGCTTTTGCCTGTCTACGTTATCATTAATATCTTGCCTGCACCATTATTGCCTGTTGTTATCCAGATATGCACAAGGGACGGAATATTAGCGCCGTTTAGGTTCGCTTAACTGGATACGCAGGGGATCGTGTGACAGACACTATCCGAAAGATCCTGTGTGATATACACAGAAACGTTTTTGCTCCTCGAGCTTTGAAACACTAAATTCGCTGAATTTAAACCATTCATACACAATCTAAACATCTCCGGCTACGTTGATTTATAAGTCACAGTAGACCTGGTTTATGAGCGTAGGAAGAATTTTTGAGTCTGTTCTTCCAAGCGGTTTTATAAAAACAAAATTGTACAGACAGAAACTCGGTTTTCTCTGTACGCACATTTTATGAGGTTTACATATTTGGAGGTAGGTTACCTCAACCAAATGCTTACCGATTTAATTGTGTTCAGAGTTAAGCAGGTCTAATCAGAAGATCGCATTATACTCAGAAGTTAAATTTGGCGTTCCTAGCTTAAAAGACTGCTAGATATCAAAATCGAATATCCTTCCCCTCCCAAAAGGGACAGCGGAGCGCCGTAGTTATTATGCTTACTTTATTTCACTCACTATTTATCTTGTTTATCCAACACCTGCTAAAACACGACATACTGTCTGCAGCGCATTAGGTAAGCGTTTGCTTGCACATCGAATCTATTCTATCTGAGATCCAAAGGCCCTGGTGTTTCGGATAACACGCAAAAAATCAAAGGAAGATTCGCATCTTTAAACTTGACCAGTATTGCGCACCAGCAGATTTGATCTACAATAGAACGCGATATTTATATAATGATTATATATCCTACATCACATGATCTTGCATCACCCAAGCTAACGATAATTGTACTCCGGTTCATCAGATATGTTCGTGCTGATCGCACTGACCATGGGTCATTTCACGGTTAATCAGGGTATACATTGAGGATGCGCGTCGCAATCAAACAAATAATATCTACATCGGAATACTACAAAAAGGCAGTCAAGAACCGTTGTGCGAAACGTTACACAATGGTTTGTGGAGGGAGATCGCCACCTGCATCAAAATGGTCCCGGGCTGAAGGCGTTCTAGTTATGCCTGTTGAGACGCAATGATGTTGAAAGACGTCGTGGGGTGCCGTGCTTTTGGGTTGCCGCGTAACATTACCAAGCATCATCGTCCTACTAATTATTAGACCATTATGGAAAGTATAGTACTGTTGTGCCCAGTGAATGTGATCCGCATTTATAACACTTTACTAACACAGAGACCCAAATTGTTGACTCAGTTTAGTGCCGCTTAAAACTTAGACCTTGTGACATTCGTTGGCTATCGTATACCGTGCACCAATGTGAGCTATATAAATGAACAACGGCTGAGCTAACGCTCTAAGACCGTTCTCGTACAGTCTTACAGTCACTTCCTCATCAGCGGAGACTTCGACTTCCATGCTATCAAAGTTTCAGCCGTACTCAGCGAGCAATTTGCAGCCGGAATACAAGAACTTGTCATTTGGCTACAACAGTACAAACAATTTTACTACCCATAAGAGAAGCAAACCAGTGAACAAATCGATTATCTTCGACCTTGTGTATACCAGTGTGGAAGTGATGATAAGCGCAGTAACAGTGAGCTGCCCGTTGGGGTGCAGCGATCATGGGACACTGCGTTTCCAATACTTCTGTCAATCGAAGCACTCCAGCAGAAACAACGAAGAAAGTGGGACCTTAACGTCATATGATATACTATCCGTCTTCCGCAAGACCAATGCTTTGTCGCTCATAGATAACCAAGCCTCTGCCGTTGCTTAGGAGTAATTCGTCAAAATGCTGTATATGCTGTTACTGAGGAAATGTTAACTAGGAAATGTTAACTATGAAATTGT
>CALYDF020004391.1:0-18422 GCA_944474145.2 Dicrocoelium dendriticum
TAAACGGCCAAGCGATAATAACCTTTTGATTCAAACGTATCCATCGAACTGGAAACATACCCAATAATTTGCCACCCTAGCATTGATCCGCAGTAAACACAAAAATAGCTCGGAAAAACCGCACTCACATCAATTACGAATGAGCTCATGGATGGTCTGAATCATTATTCCGCGATGCACCGGCTCTCTAAGCATCATGCAAGTTAGCATTGAGCAGCTAGACAAGCTACGGTTATGCTGAGCAATACCATAATAATACGAAGAGGAAGAAGCCACAGCTCACTCTCGGTATGTAATCACACAAGACACCGCCTGTGGAGGCAGCAAGAATAGCATAGCATAGATCTTGATGAGTACAATATCGTAATGGGAAACACGTGAAGTCATCGCGAAATACAACCGAGCTAAATAAGCCTAAAAAAGTTAGGTTACCTGTGGATCATCCGTTCTAGGCAGGTGCAATAAAGATATCACATTGCACCAAGTCAGTAGTTAATCATTCTAGAATGAAACTGCACCCAAGTCCGACTTACATGTGGTATGTAGAATAAGTATGACACCAAAAAAGAATGACGGGGATGGCGTAAGCAACTTTCCAAGTTAGCAGGGAAATGGTGCGATTAAGTCCACTGCAGGCTATCCGCCGTGTCATAAGGTAAAACCAGAGCCGGTTATAATCGTCTGTTGTCTGAGGTGAGCGAGAATCAAAAGGGAGGTAGAATCACTAGGCAGTCCGTCATGTGTTACTATTTATTTCCCCCTGGTCATTCGTTCTGACCGCTAACATATTTCGACCAATTCGGCAGTGTCCAGAATACTATCTATGCGCAAGCATTTCGATTCGGATGTCACAACGTATTGCCGCTGCTCCGGGAATCAACCTTGATGACTTGTCTGAATCTCAGTGCGTTTACCTGAAGGCGGCAGCAGTACAAGGGGGCGTATAGAGACACTTGAGATGAGATACATTGACGGTGTCACACGAGAAGTAATGTAATAAGATCCATCTGTCAAGTGGGAATGTTTGGAGACACGACAGATCTTCGCGGGATTTGTACTTTAGACATCGAGCCAGCAGATAATGGTGTTACGCGAGTGAAAATGCCATCAGTCTGTCAGGCTGAAGTGTGGTGCTTATAACTGTTTATAAATGGCTTCCACTTAGTCATTCAACGGGAGATATCTGTTGACATACCCAAGGTTCCTGGTTCGAGTTATACTACTGCAGTGTTGCGAACGGGCATTTGTTCACACTTCTGTATGTACCACCACAAACTGGATGAAGAAATAATAACCCTAATGAACCATAACACTACGTACGTGCATGAGTTTGGATTGAATGAAAGAATAACAGCCGTATTCCTTTAGTTTTAGAAAATCGCACGTATAATTATGAGCAACCAATACGACTGTCAGTGGTTAGTTAGCGTTTAGATGAGAACCGAAACGACAGCCTTAAGTTTAGTCAGAAGTGTGGGTATCAACAATAGATTGAGACAGATATAGAAATACAGAAGCAAATGCCGTGAATTATGCACAAGTAAATATACCGTAAAGCACACATGACTTATGGTTCCTGTGTATTGCTATAAGCATATGAAGACGAGAATATCATACATTTCCTGGTGGTTCCCTTGACGCTATCATATCACCAACACATGTGGTGAATTCCGTTGCTCCCTGTTCTATCATCGGTTTTCGAAAGAGTGTGCAAACGCTTTTATCAAATTTACAAGAGGTACCTTGCACAACATTGATTTATCTAATATCTCAAATGAGTATGTCGTGGGACACCTGGGCACCATGGTATCTTCACAGCGGGGTTCGGAATGGAACCACTTAGACATGGCTTCAGAAAACACAATACCCATGGTGTGATTTGCAATGAAAACAGTTAGCATTACATAGTTAATCATATGAGGGTAGACAAACAATGGCTATCAAGTGCCTGGGCAGCTGGCGCAGATAAGTTGGTTAACTGAATGTATTATATTCCCATGTGACCGGGATTTCTCATCGTAATTTTGCCGCTTACAATTTACTAACAATCTGTCAGCATACACCACGGTTGCAGCTATTCTTCGCAAAAAATCCATTGTTTCTGTGTTAGATTTATTTTTCATTTACATATTTATTTAAACACTACCGTACCACCACAGTCGGACTAATCTACTTTTAAGTCAAACTAAATGATTGGTCATTTCTAGTTTAAATTGTTTCTATTTTAAATTGCTCTTCCGCCCCTTATCTCCATAATAGCTGATTTATCCTAACTTCAGTGTGAGCGATATACAGCGGGCAATATAGCTACACTCACTAATATTTGAAACAGAACATGTAGCATCAACATGTCAATCTCTAGTCAGTGACTTGCCGGGATTATTCAGCTTACACGGACGAGCCAACGTGTGGACACTTGCAACAAAAGTTGTTGGGTCTTGAACACCGGATTTCCACACTGCATTCCAAAGCGAGGAAGGGTTGTAGAGTACATGAACTCCAGGGATAATTGTTGATCACTATACCCAATTGTTCAATCCAATGTAATGTGTGGAATATTGTAAGCAGCAACAGCTTGGTCCCCAGGAGTTAACGCGATCCATGTACGCTAGCTACGTCACCATCACCGCTGGCCTTTATGATGGGTATGCCTGAGGATATGCGACCAATCTAAGGGATTTATGAGTGTTCCTTTGAATCCGTCACACACACAATTACACACATGCTCGCACACACACACACACACACATGCTTGTGGCCTTTCAACTGGGCACATAGAGGAGGGCCTGTGTTGCGGACATTGCAAATGAGCAACACTCATATGGATGCTTGATGACTATTCGAGGTCACTCCCAATACGATTGGTACTCTGGCCGGACACTAGGTCTGCGTGAATTGTTTGGCCCTGGTGAGTGAGATTGCAAAGCACTGTCGTCCGAGAAGAACGAACGTGTTCCCATGCATTTGAGCTCCAGTCACTGTGTGGGGACACTGACACACAGGAAAAAAAACAGAGGTCATGGTAACCTGTATTCATGCATCTGGTCATTGCGGTTTTAGTCGGTTTGACCTTAACAACTGCGGAATGTTCGCACCAATGCACTGGGATCAGGTGGGCTCACAGTTGTGCATCATACATCACCATCCCAATGGTAGAATATTTATCCTCAAGAACTCTAATAAGGTGAACGTGTAACACTCCCATTTGTAAGTAGGAATAACAGCCAAACTTTTCATGTTACGAGCATTTACATGTCGAATAGTAAGTGCGCAATAAACGACGAATTACCGGCAAATTCAAACGTTGCCTCCTTCCCGGCTGGCTCACTACTGGTATCCTTGTGGATCCACACATGTTGGCATAAATTTGATTCGCATCGTCTATCCATCAGGATGCATGGAGCACTGCGTTTGAGCGTCGTAGTAATTCTGCATCATTCTCGGCCATTAAGAGCACCTCAAGCATAACACTGCGCTGGACCAAGAGTATGTCAAGACTGGGCATACGAAGGAGACCGCAGTAGTATGTGCGGCGGAGAAAAAGTACTGAGCAAATCAAAGTAAACGAAGTCGACATAATTAGGTTAAAGGGTGTATGGTCATAGGTAACGTGGTCTAGCACAACTGCGGTGAAGAAGCATCATGAATGCAACATCAGCCTCAGCATGGAACAAAAGAATGGTATTTGCACATGCAGGATTGGCGGCGTCCGTATCCGGATTTGCCTGTCACTGTGGACAGTCACAGGACGCCTGCGCCTACAAAGGGGAACACGGGTGGCTTGCGCTGCACCACCCACAGCTGCAACCACACACCTCTTATCGATTGCAAAACCGACGGAATAAGACCGGGAGGCATGCGGATGGGAGCCACGTTTCATCAACGGAGCCGGCCCACACTCCTTCACAGACAAACACAAGCACGCTCTACTTAGGGAATCATGTGCACACAAGGCGGTGGCTGGACCGTAGTCCGCCCCACACTGAGTGCATGGAACCACCCTTTGAGCCTAGCACGACCATAAGGACCGTGTACCCCGTCGCTCCAGCAACGAGCAACTGTCTCCTGGAGCCAGTATGGACGATGTGGTGAGCAATAGACAGGTAGACACCTTGTCAACATGCACATGAAGCGCAGCCCCACCTAGGATATCAATCAACAGCCAATCACTTGGGAGAAATGTGACATAAAATAAACCGAGTCCCGCATAAGGAAACGATGACATATGTCTTAAATTACTAGGCATTTGAAATAAGTTGTTTACAAACTAATCCGAGATGCGTTCACGAGGTCAGAAATATATCTTACGGATATGCCACAAGCACGAAAATTTCAACGAACTTAATTACAATCGGCTTATGCATCGTGTATCTTAATAGAACAGAGTGCTGATAGACATTTATATGAGAAACAAATGCATTAGAACACTATGACAAACCCACCACCTAAACTAAAGAGACTTAACATGCAAGCATGCGGTTAGTAAATCGAATGCAGCGTATCTACAGACGCTGCGCAGTTTCGGCCTAGTTTTATGCAGGACCCGTCGCCGCTTCGTTAGTGGTCCCGAGTGGTCTCGCTAATGGCTCAACATACATACATACATGATGATTTGGCGGCGTCCGTATCCGGATTTGAATGCCACCGTGGTATCCATGGGGACTGTCACAGGACGCCTGCGCCAACAGAGGGACCATGGGTGGCTTGCACTGTACCACCCACAGCTCCAACTACACACACCTTATCCAGTGTAAACCCGAAGGAATAAGACCGGGAGGCATGTGAATGGGAGCCAAGTTTCATCACCGGCGCCGGCCCATAATCCTTCACAGGCTAAAACAAGCACCCGCTATTTGGGGAATCAAGCGCACAAAAGGCGGTGGTTGGACCGTAGTCCGCTCCACACTGAGTGCATGGAACCACCCTATTATCCTAACACGACCAAAAGTACCGTGCACCCGGTCCCCAACAGCAACGACCAACTGTCTCCTAGAGCCAGTATGGACGAGGTAGTGGGTAAAAGACAGGTGGGCACCTTGTCAACATGCACATCAAACGCAGCCACACCGGGGATATCAAGCAGCAGCCAATTACTTGCAAGAAAGATAACAAGTATAACAAAGAGAGTAAATCATAAGAAAATAGTGACATTAACCTTAGATTAATGAGCATGTTATTTTAGATGTTTACAAGCGAATCCTAATACCGTTCGCGAGGTCAGAAATTTTACTTTACGGAAATTTCACGCACACGAAAATGTTATCCAACTTAATTATATTTCGCTTCACGTAGGTGTGTGATTTAACGGAAAATAGTACCGGTAGACATGTATATGAGAAAGGGAAGTATAAAGGCGAAACTGAAATCTCACCACCTGAAATAAATAGACTGAGCTTGCAAGCACGCGGTTTGTAAATGGAATGCAGCGTACCTACAAATGCTGGGCCCCTTCAGCCTACGTTCTATGCAGGACCCGTGGTTGCTTCGGCAGTGGTCCCTAGTGACCTCGCTCATGGCTCACTAGGACTGCCTGACTCAGGCACTCGCGAACGCATGTGCTACAGCACCATGAACTCGATGTCGGTGGAGTACAATTCATCGGTGCTTGCCGCTTCCGCAATTGCCGCTTCTTCTCTGCATGCATGAGGGCTTTCTCACGCACTTCAGCAACTACCTTCGTGTTGAGATCGCGCCATGCATGTCGATCAACCGCCTTCGATTCCCATGACCTGCAATCAAGATTAGGACGTGTGAGGCGTACTTTAATCATCTCCTGGTAACGTATATTTGGTTTCCCAGCATGTCGCTTCCCAGTACTCAGCTGACCTTAAAAGAGTTCTTTCGGTATCCGAGTCGAATCCATACGGCTCACATGACCGAGCCACCTTAGGTGTCTCAGCAAGTATGCCGTCCACTGCATACATCCCACTTCGGCGCAACACTTCCGTGTCTTCGACTCTAGCGCCACAACCGATGCGCAAAATTCGTCGCAAACACTGCTGATGGAATCGCTCGAGATATCGCACATCCCGCCGCTACATCGTCCACGTTTCACTGCCGTATAGAAGAACGGACAGCACCATGGATTTGTACATCATCAGCTTCGTGACAATGGTAAGCTGATAGTTGTTCCACACTTGGTACTCAAGCTTCCCAAATGCCGCGGCTGCCTTCTACACGCGATTACGCAACTCAACGTGCATCTGCTGATCAGTCGACATCCAACTCCCAAGGTAGCAGAAGCGGGAGGTGGTTTCCAATACTTCAGCACCAATGCTGATTCGCGACAGTATTGATGATTGCACATCCGGTGAAGTCTGAAAGAGACAGACAGTTTTGCTTGTGTTCATGGTGAGCTAAAATTTGGCCGCTGTCGAAGCCAGAGCACAAGTCATGTGCTTCAACTCATTCGCGCTGTGTGAAAACAACGCACAGTCGTCAGCAAACAGCAACATACGGATAGTTGTCTCACAGACTAGAGTTCTCGCACCGAAACGACGGATGTTCAGCAACCCACCATCAACACGGTGCTCCACACGAACACCGTAAGCACAAGCCGCATCAAAAGCACAAGGCAACATTGCATGAAGATATATATTAAACAGGGCAGGAGCTAAAACACAGCCTTGCTTCACACCAGCGACAACTGCAAAATCATCCGAGGTCTCTCCCCTCAGCTGCACTCTCGCTTGCATACCACTGTGTAGACATTCATTTCAAGTTACAAAATTACGCGGACAACCAAACTTACCCAACACCAGCCACAATGCCTCGCAGTTCACCGTATCGAATGATTGGTGAAATCAACAAAAAGCGATTACGAATGCTCGCGTCGCTCTCTGTACTTCTCCTGCAACTGACGAGCCGCAAACACCATATCTATAGTGCTGCGACCCGAACGGAATCCACACCGCTCCTCCGCCACGTTAGGTTCCACAACCTGACTGACGAGGCGGTTGAGCAGGATTTGGGCAATCACCTTGCCCACACACCTCAGCAAGTTGATGCGATGATAATTCGTGCAACAATGCTTGCTACATTGGCCCTTGTACAGTGGTAGCACATGAGCATCCTTCAGCTCAGGAGGCACCTCCTCCTCAATCCATACGCGTTGCAGCAAGTGGCGCAGTGCAGTCAACAACGCGGGTCCGCCGCGTTTCAATACTTCCGGCGGGATCCCGTCGGCCCCAGCACACTTGCCGTTTCGCAGCTGAGCTAGTGCCGTCTGCGTCTCATCCAGTCTCGGCGTGTCCGTCAGATTCGCCTTCACATCGTGCTGCTTGAGGCCGTTTAATGTAGGCCAGTCGATATCTGAATGGTTGTTCAAGAGGCAGCCAAAGTGCTTTCGCCAGACCTGTATAATGTCTGCAGTCTGTGTGCAGGTAGCGCCTGAACTACCATCGATCAATGTCCTCAGCGGCTCCAATCTCGGTCCATACACCGCCTTCAAGAAGTCAAAGAATCCCTTGTGTTGGCGGCGTTCGTCGTAGCATTCCATCTGCTTCGCCTTCTCCGTCCACCATGCATTTTTAATGCGACGGAGCTCTCGGGTCAGTCGCCGTCGAAGTTTGTGAAACTGACTATTCTTCCCCAAGTCACTGGGGTCTGCCACATGAGCAGCAAATGCTGCATTCTTCTCCGACACCAATGCGCCGATCGTCGCATTGTTCTCATCAAACCAAGCAGGCCACTTACAGTTTGCACGCTCGATGGTCTCCTTTGCAGCAGCTGTCACCTGGTCGCGGATGTGGTGCCACAGGTCGCCCACTGCGGCTACCCAGTCCACATCACACTGGTGTGCAGCCATCGCCTTCTGCAGCTCAGTACGTTTCGCCACAGTACCGAGGGAGAGAATGTTAAATTTACGCCGATTCACGGCGGGAGTGCAATACATCGATTTACGAAAATATATGTACAGTTTGGTGCTCACCAATTTGTGATCAGTGCCACACTCAGCTCCACGCAGTACACGTGTCATGCGCACTTCACGCATATCACGCTGACGAACGATGACATGGTCGAGCAAGTGAGCGTGACCACTCCGTGGGTGCGTCCAAGTTGTTATATCACTCGCACTCAGTGCAAACCGAGTGTTCGTGTTCGTCAGGCCGTGAGTGGCACACAGCGAGGGCAAAAGGCTTTTGACAGAGTCCCACACAAAAAGCTGTTATGTAAATTAAGTAAGTACGGTGTTACAAATCCGCATTACTCTTGGATCCAATCTTACCTAGTAGGACGGTCACAAGTTGTGGATATCAATGGTTATATCTCTTCACCTCGTCCAGTTACCAGTGGAGTGGTACAGGCAGTGTCTTAGGCCCATTACTCTTCCTACTGTATATAAATGACCTGGTTTCTGTTATACAATTTGGGGAGCCTTATTTGTTTGCTGATGATTTAAAGGTGGTTTACACCTTTCCAGGCTCTCAGCGTACCGCTAAAGTTAACAAAATCCACAGCGACTTGAAAGCCATTGAGAGATGGGCTAATATGTCGCAGATGACATTTGCAACATCGAAGTGTAGTATTCTATCGTATGGATGTCAGATAGCAGCAGAAGTGTTCAGGCTTCATGATGAAGTCATTCCCATCAGCCAGTCTGTTTGTGACTTAGGTTAAAGATATTCTAGTTCGTTACACTTTAGTGAACATACAAATCATATAGTGAAAAAGGCTAAGCAGTCGGTGGGGCTCATATGCTACCTGCTAACTTTGAAAGAAACCAGACTTATTGCTTTCAAAATCAGTATCTGGCCTTTGCTTGAATATTGTTGTGCTGTGTTCAGTAACTTGCGAAAGGCTTACTTGAGAGCCATTGAAAACGTCCAACGCGCCTTTACGAAGCGCATTTTTGGCTGTTCAACCGCTCTTTCATACCGAGATAGGTGCAAGCAATTGAATCTTGAACCTCTGTGGTTACGAAGAATGCAACTAAATCTGTGCTTCCTCCACAAACTCGCGTGGCGGAAGGCAAATGTTGTAACCTATTAATTGCACTTTCGGGAAAACACCACTTATGAACTGCGAGATAACGAATGCATATTCTATTTACCTAAATTCAAGAGCAGTCTAATGAGAAATTTCTATCTTCTTAGGTATGGCTCCATTTGGAATAAGCTGCCAAAAGTGATCAGATGTATTGAACATTTCTGCATGTTCAAGAAAATGATTATGGTTTATCTGTCAACGGATAGAGCGAAATGGATCTTAAACATTCAACTTGATGATGAAAAGCTGTATGAAGAAGGGCGGATCACGTATGATACCGGAGAACATCAACTCTACTGCACCAGAGAAAACTTGATCAGCTAGGATGAGCTGCTACAAACCGCTTCTTATGCTATTCCTTAACGCTACAATCCATGCGGTTTTACTATCTTTAAACTTAATTCATATCAACTGTCTTCTGGTTAAAATCGATAGCAAAATTATTTACTGGTGTGACGTCAGGAACTATTTTCGTAATTTTCCCCACAAATGGATTAATTCGTAATATTCTTCTGCGATCCGTTTCGCTACATTTGTTCTCCAGTGCTAATCATTTCCTCCTCTTTTCTGAAATTAACAGTCCAGAAACATATACTTGAATTCAGTGATGGCAATAACTGATTCCCTATGCGACTTTTGTCGATGGACAACTCGTACAGTCATCTGTCTCCGGCTGTCACGCTACACAATTTATCGTATGATCGGCTCGATAGATTTCTACGCCGATGTACAAAACATACCTGCCTATTTTTTACATTAACGATATAGTACCTCTTTCACATAATTCTTCTTTTCCATATTCTTCCTTATTTCATAGTTGGCCACGACTGGGCTGATCTCCTGTGATGATGGATTACAGCTTCCAGATTATAAAAGACGTTACTTATGCAAGGCAAATTGCCACCAACTGACTGGCGTATAAAAAAGTGCCATAATAGAATGATCCGCATGACGGACTGGGCTGAGCCTTCATGGCCCATAATACTTGTTCAAAAGCAGCTCTAAAAAGAACAAAACATATGATATACAGGTGATGGCTCATGCTACTATGCCACACCGGCACATGGCCAGTTATTGCATGGAAGTGCGAGCGAAACCTTTCGAGGGAATACCTTGCATGGAAGCAGGTCCCCTGGGCATGGTTCCACGAGTGGCCATATTACTTTAACTGGACATCTGTTTAAATCTGCTTACGTTATTGTTCCTGCTTTTTAATTTCTTTAATGCCTTAATCCTGCCAATTAGTATAGTACCTGTTTTGGATCCATTGTAAAAAGCGTGAACAAATTGATTATTTCTTTGCGGTCCTGTTGTACACATTGATCAGCCCATATAGTTGGACAGCACCTCGAATGACCGAGGAATATACCATTCATTAATTTATTTATTTATTTAGTCTGTCACCGTTCACATTCGCTGAACAAATGCCATGCGCACCGATAACATCTGTCCACGCTGATGCATCACGTCCAACGCGCGCGTTGAAATCACCTAGCAGAAATAGTCCGTCGCTCCTCGGCACAGACCGTATCACGGAGGATAGCTCAGTGTAGAACTGATCACGCGTGTCATCAGGATAACACATGGTCGGACCGTACGTGCTTATAAAAGTGGCAAACTTACCTCTTCCGAGTCGTAGGTGAACAGTCATCAGTCGCGCGCTGACGCCCGTTGGTTCACCCACCAGCTGGCCATTCAGGCGATCGGATATTGCAAATCCGACCCCATGTTCACGTGGTGCTGAGGCGGCGTTCCCCACCCAGTAGAATGTGTAGCCAGCACCTGCTTCATGTAACTTATCTTGCTCAGCGAGCCAAATTTCACTGAGCGCCGCAATATCGATGTGGTAGCGCACCAGCTCCATTGCGACCAGTGCAGTGCGTCGCTCCGGGCGCTCGCTGGAGTTCCGGTTCAGTAGTGTGCGCAAGTTCCAGCACCCGATGCTGAGTGCTTTGCGCGCAGGCATACGATTGCATTGGTGGGCAATCGCACGAGAGGTGGTCGTTGTGCTTCGGAGGTTTGCTCGAGGGACTTCACCCGGAGCCTTTGGCTTAATAGCCTGACCCACAAGACAGTGGGTGGTTTGGAGGTTTTCTTGAGGGACTCCACCCGGAGCCTTTAGCTCAATAGCCTGACCCACAAGGTAGTGGGTGGTTTGGAGGTTTGCTTGAGGGGCTCCACCCGGAGCCTTTAGCTCAATAGCCTGACCCACAAGGTAGTGGGTGGTTTGGAGGTTTGCTTGAGGGGCTCCGCCCGGAGCTTTTGGCTCAATAGCCTGACCCACAAGGCAGTGGAGAGCAGATCCAGCTCGGGAATGTGATTGCAGAGACAGATTGGGATCTGATTGAAGGCCGTCACACGCAGCCTTTGAGGTTCTGGAACAATTATCACATGTTTTGCGACCGCAATTGGATACGCACCTGCGACCATGGCCAGACGCAGGTGGGTTTTTGGCGGGTTTGCACCAATTTGACCAGGGGCTGCCTGGCTTGAGGCGGGCAGTAGCAAACCATTGAACACCCGGAGGTGTCCTCCCACCGTTAGAGACAATGCGTGGCACTCGTGCTCTACGCCAATCGAGAATTGAGAACATCACCCGTAAACCTGTTGTCTCCCATGGCTAGGTTTTACGGGAAGTGGGCCATCGACTACTTCCTAACCTCCGTAGAGGACGGAATAGGATACTGCCAGGGCGACTACACCTGACAGGAGAACGACTCGGGTCCTCAGCCAAAGACTTCGATTAAATGAACACCCGAAAGGCAGTGGGTCTAGCACATGGTCAGATCACTGACTCATGCGGATTGGTGTCCTGGATCTTAGCAGGGAGAAGGGCGAAAGCATAATCCCACCCAGAGGCCGCCACGAGGAGGCGCCCAGGACATGAGCAAATGGCACAACAGTAGCAGCAGTGGGTAGACCATCCGACAGGATCCAGCCACCACCAGCCTCAGCGCAACATAGGCTTTCCCGCCAAACACACATGCAAAGAGACAAACTGACCAACACACGATAAGCGAGATAGGGTAATCAACCTTGTCGCCAGGGCTGTCTAATGATGACGGATAATTGTTTCTGAACAAAGAGCAGCGGCTTAATGCGGTTAATTTCAATCGTCTCCGTGAAACGGAGGAGGCGAGAATCGGTGTGCTGTAACAGCATTGTGAACGCCGAATTTACCTCAACTCGGTAACCGGTGGTCATTAATTGTCGGCCGATCGAAGAGGCTGGTGGCTTACGCAGACAAGCAGCTTGACTCTGGCCAGTCTCCCGCGCGGTCGAACGTTTAACCCAATTAGGTATATGCTCCTTCATTCGGGAACTCAATGTTCTCTCGGTCCTGCCTATGTATCTGGCGCCGCAGTCACAAATGTATTGGTTAGTGCAATGCGATTTGGCCCCGATAGAGTGAGCCTCCTCTACAGAAGCAAGCGGCAGTTGTTGGGTTTTGAAAATGACAACGACATTTGCGGCATGGTAAGTTGTCTGCATGGCACAGATCAGACGCCTTGTGGTCCTCAACGAGGAGACGTCACCTTTGAATGATAGTTCAAAGATTACAGACTTCTTAGGTACCATGTGGACAAGGTCCATTGGTCGCACCTGACTGTTTCTAGATGAACCATCGGAAGTAGCCGTTTTCCATGAGCGGGTTGGTATTTAACTGCAGCTCTTCAGCCAAGCAATCAGCGGAGCACGTTCATCTAGCACGGCTAATCAAGTTTCTCACGAGCGTCCGCTTGTATCGCATGGGTGTGAAGCTAGTGAAATGCAGATACTGCCTGCTTCATGTTGATTTCCTGTAGACAGACCTCTTAATCTGCCCGTTTTCTCTGTGCCTGATGAGGATGTCGAAGTACGAAATGCAATTTTGCATCTCTACCTCACAGGAGAGAGGCAAGTTATAATGCACAGAAGGTAGTGGCGTTACCAGCTGCTCCATCTCATGCTCCAATGAACAACTTGCCAAAACATCATCCACGAAGATTTTGAAATATGGAAGTCGAGGTATTACTCTAGACATACCTCGCGCAAATAATAACATAAAGAAATCAGCAAGTACTGGACACAATGGACTGCCCATCGCTACTACATCAATTTGACAGCACGGTGTGTTTCCGAAGTGAAAGTTGACGCTTTCCGTACAAAACAAAACCAGTCTCTTAAAAGCTCAAAGGAATCGGTAGGGAACACTGCGAACTTTCCGTTAGTTCACAAAAGTAATCAACAGTTTGGTGTAGGGTAAATTGGCAAAAAGCGATTCCACATCTATAGAGCACATGTCCTTGTCCGATAAATTCAGTATGTCGAGGTCGTCAATAAGCTCAAAGAATCCTTGAGGCTGCATAGATAAGCCAAATATCGTAACAATGAGAGCAATTTCACGGCCAGCTAGCCTGTTTAAGTTGAGGCGCGTTTACCATCGATAGAATCGGTCTGAGTTGTATCCCTCTCTAATAGGTCAATTAACGCCATGTTGTAGAAGATGATGATGGCTATTTTTGCCATGTAACCTGACCCGCGTATCGACGCTCGTCAGACTGATAGTGTTAAGATTTCTCGCCACGCACTCCAGAGTCTTACCCCCACCATTCTATTCTAACAGCTAACAGCTTTAGCGATTTCGAGTGCCTCGACAATTAACGTCTGGAACTTCCTTTGTAAACCCTTCCTAATGATCTCAACGTTATTCAAATAGTCGTAAAGTTCGGCATTTATCGCTTGAATGGCTACGGCAGTTTCTCTCAACAGAGCTCTGTATTCAAATCCACTCCTCAATGCTCGCAAAATGCCCCTTTTTTGTTCTACCTACCTCATCCGCAGCTCTCTTGATGCTCGATCAATATTAATGGGTGCACAGCATTCGCAGTTGATTTTGTACACACAGTTCGTCGTCCTATCTGCGAAAGATGGGTCCTTCAGTCGCACCAGCGCTGAATTTAGGTTTGCTCAAGCTAGAAGATCGCATTTACCTCGCTTAATACCCTTTGAATTGCTTAAAAATATTCTTACCTTATCCATTAAGTCTGGGATTGTTCCGGATTTGTTTAAATATTCCATGAATTCAACACCATATAAATGTGGCCCACGTCAAACACAGATGGAACATCCGCTCATCAGCCATACCTGCATTCTGTGTAAAACAAATAGAAGAGCAACAAAAGCCAAAACTTTCAATTCTATCGCCTCGAAATGTGTTAAACAATTCTCAGCACGGATAGCTGAGAACACATTCATGAACTACTTGTCATGTACAATTTCTAAACTTTGGTACTTGCTCCATTAACTACGGTATGCGGCTGATCATCATATTCTTTGTTATACGTACAGCGTTCGATCGGATACGACATGGAAGTCCTCCGTCGAAAGTACCCTCCTTCGGCATATCTGGCAATTTACAATCTTGGATATCTTCGCATCATTCTGGTAGGCATCAGGCAGTTGAAATACTAAGCAATACTCCCACGAGTAGACAAGTGGCGTGATCCAAGGAAGTGTTCTAGGGCCTCTCCCGTTTTTGGTGTACATAAAAGACGCCTCCGATGTCATCAAACACGGCAAACCATTTGTATTCGCTACTGGAAGTTTGGTGCGGCGATTAGATAATAGAACTCTCATCCGAGAAATGCAGCTGTATATGTTTTCGGTGCAGTATTGTATCAGATGCTTTGATGCTAGACGGCAAAGCACTGTCCACCTCTCTTAAAATTCGTGAGCTTGGGATATATTACTTGAGCTCCTTCAGTTTCGCCCTACAGTTAAAGTACACGGTTGCAAAAGCCCGTAAGCTAGGAAGCTCTGACGAGCCCGGGAATGTCGAAACACCGGCACCTACTACTTTGCCCGATTAGATTAAGCCTGCTGTGTGTGAGTGGCACCGATTAATTAGCTGCATTAACAAAGTTGTTACGTTTCGACTTTGCTTTCCTGTTTATGATCGTGCCCAAACATGGCACCTTGGGGGTAGCACATCGATGTCTGACCGAGGACAATCGCTTGGGGGAGAACACGAAACTCACGGTAGATCAGATAATCAAATGAATTAAACTATGCTTTATATGTCATATTTCCAATTTCTTACAGAAATGAAGAACATCGTAGACTTGTCATCATGGAATATAGCAACGCTACTCTTGGAATAAGGACTAAGGTTCAACGTTCGCACTGCAATGAACAATAAGGGGTACAAAAGCAAGTGCTTTACATGTCCCGTAGGGTGTTTAGAATGCGAATAGGTAGATCACACGATAATGGACTCGTCAGTTCGGGCTATAAAACATTTAACTGCACTGCCGTAAAAAGAGTGTTTGAAATGAGAAGATACGCACACAAAGCAATATGGTGAGTTGTTATTGATCACGTACTAGGCGCGAAAATAAAGAAAAAAACAAGAAAAACGCTTACTCATGTGCAACCATCTTGCGTCGACGGAATACAGAAATCCAGTTTCTATAGTAGTATCGTTTATCAAATTTTATGCAAGGGGTTTGGAATGACTCATTCTCGAGTAGGGTTAGGGCATTATCCACTGTCCGTTGTGCATTAGTGCCAGCATGTGAGGGTCATGGGCTATAGCACCTAGTGTAAATGTGAGAGAGTATCGTCAAGGCGTTTTTTGAAATGGGATAGGGTTGGTGCATTAATTACATATTCCGGGAGGGCATTCCAAGGCTGGGACACTCGAATGGAGAAATAGTTTCGCCGACATACCAGGCGGCTGCAATACTTGACCAGCTTAAACTGGTGACAACTTAGCGTGGTATTTTGACTGAGTAATAGTAGGGAATGGCATTGAGAGAATAACCCGGATGGAAGCAGGTACCCAGGAGGCAGTACTAGTAATGGCCGCATTACTTCACTTATACGTTTTATGTATCTCCAGTTATCAGCATTTAAAAACTCACAGACTTTCCGAAATATCGTATCGACCAATTAGCAAGTTCAGCTAAAAACGTCGTGGAATGCTTTGGTAATATCGAAATATACGTTATGTATAATAAGTAGACCATAAACATTGGTCACAGAGTCCATTTCGGATAGAAACTAGGACATTTAGCTACAATTCAAGCGTTTTCTTACGAATATCTAGTAGTTGCTAACCTCCGTTGTATTTTAGCACCCTCGTTACGGTTTATTCATAATCGGTCTACACAGACTTGTCTCCCCAATGCGCTTTCATCTTTTCCAAACAATCCCAGTTATTCGTCCCCACCACTCTTTTTCCTTATTAGAATTTAATCAATCATACTACGATCATATTCCAAGTCGTTCAACACGATACCTACAGCCGGTGCAAAGTTTGGTCTCCTCGGTTTATGAAATGTGGTAATATTCCCTAGCTGTGCCCGGATAATCTGCACACTTCTTTCAAGTAAATTCGTCACCACGCTTGCAACGGTAGGAATTACCTCCTCTGCGTAAATCATCGGTGTGTAGATAGTAAAACTGTACCCCTTCTCAAACATTCTACGTACCATTTCATTCAGATCCCTATCCGACAAAGTAACAAGATTACAGTATTTACCATTAGCTCCAGACTTATCATTGAGGCTAGTAACCTCACAATACGTAGACAGCAAAAAGCCGAACTTCCCTATTGGCCTTTCCTATGAATTCTTCCCACGTTCAGTCTTCCCTTCTGAAGCTTCGTTGAAACATGCTTCACAGCCTGACTGCCTTGTAGGGGTTTTCAGATCCATGCTCAGCTGAATTCTACCGGGGCGGATCTCACATAGACCTCCAATTGTTTAATAAATCCGCTGTTTCAAAAATGCTTTGGATGCATTGAACTCCATCCTTGCGGAGGTCTAGGTATTGTGCGGAGGTTTCACTAAGAGGAATCGGTGTATGACGTTATTCGTCAGATATTCCACGTTGCGAACTCGATGGATTTCCCCGTCCGCCTCAAGCCATGCTAACGAAACGAATACACATGACAACTTTCGAATGCGAAGTCCGTACTTGTACTGGAAACTTGGAATATACATGGTACCGAGGAAGAACTGATGGTTTCAGAGAGATCTGTGGACAATCGATCTGCTTATTCAATTGGCAACCTTTAACTTTTGACGCAAAAGCTTCGTCAAACCAGTTGAATTTGTACCTATTTGGTGGAGATTATATAGAGCGTGAGGGAAATAATCGTGACAAATGAGATATGAGTCAACAGATGCTTACAGGCACAAATGGACACATTACGCATTTGGTCGGTCAGAATCGCGCAATGTCGAAGTTTCATTGTTCTGCAATTTGTTAATTTGAAATAGTTACTTCCCTTTAGTATTTTGAAAAGCGCAGTAAGAAGACGAAGACTGGCAAATGCACGTGTTTCGTATGGTCGCATGAGTGCCTTTTACAATATTTCGCAACAATATTTATTCAGTGAGGGGTGCGACCAAACATGGTTGGCGGCATCCGGTTTCAGATTTGCTTGTCACTGTGGATAGCCATAGGACGCCTGCGACTACAGACGCACCCTGAATGGATTGCGATGCACCACCCACAGCTCCAACCACACACACCTTATCCAGTGTAAACCCGAAGGAATAAGACCGGGAGGCATGCGTATGGGAGCCACGTTTCATCAACGGAGTCGGCCCACACTCCTTCACAGACAAACACAAGCACGCAGTATGTGGGGAATCAAGTGCACACAAGGCGGTGGCTGGACCGTAGTCCGCTTCGCAATAAGTGCATGGAACCACTCATCGAGCCTAACACGACCACAAGGACCGTGTACCCCGTCCCCTCCAGCAACGACCAACTGTCTCCAAACTTAAGTGTGAGCTTTCAAAACTGGATAGAGTCACATTAGACATCATCATGAATGGTACGGCAAACGTGTATGCGTTTCGTTTGGAGGTCAGGCTAACAAACACTTTCGCAGGCATGAGAATAACTACCCAATACGAACTGTTGATGTTTTCTTCAACAGTTAGACATGACAGCCTTAAATCTTGGGCATCCATATTTGAAAGAACCCGTTGTGGCAATAGTAAAGCAACTGCTAAGTAGAATGATGACTAGACTACTAGTACAGAGAAATAGTGTGCCCTTAGGTGTTACCCTCTACATATACAGTCTGGTTTGAGTACCTGATGGGGGAGATCACACAGCATGCGAATGCGATACAGTGTCCACTTCTGGCTCTCTGTGTCTCCAACCGGTTGGGTCATGTGCTGCCCGAGGTAGGTGCACCTACTCAAAGAACGATTGATGCGTAACCTTTGGTATTGACAAGTGACATCAACTAAGTCCCGCTACCCACTTTCAAACATGTGACTTTCCAAACTGCGTCCGCATTCATTGTGCAAATGTCCAAATACTCAACTGTTTGTACCTACCGATCTGTACTCCACTGTGGCCACAAGCTATTTGCTAACGGTCTATATCGTACGTTTCGGGTGCAGCCATTCGGTGCTCATAAAACCATT
>CALYDF020004392.1:0-18299 GCA_944474145.2 Dicrocoelium dendriticum
TAGTCCATTCGTTAACCGTATGATTAACTTCCAGCAGCCATTGTTGTATCCTTCTCCTACCGGTAGATTTTTACTCGTAGTCAAGTATGGTGGTAAGAATGTTTTGCGATTAATACCGAAAAGCACGTCGTTGACTTACATTCAAGCCAGTATTCGGGGTAAAATTAACAGTCGGCTGTCACACAGCAATATAAATAAATAAAATGTTCATTCTCAATTTAACAATGCACATGTGTACAGGTGTGATCAAGAGGTTGAGAGAGCCACAGAAAGAAAATAACCGCATATACATCCAACGACAGAGATGTGTTCGCTGTTTGCGTGGCTTACAATGGTACTTAATTGGTATAAAGGATAGTTGCTAGGTTGATGAGCATATTCATCGGAATCAGATAAGCATGTTGCACGAAAGCAAGGTAAAGCCCATAAGAGTTTCATTATGGCAAAAGTAGACATGTGCTTTGAATAGTTCCGGAGATTGAGTTCCAATATTCCGTTTGCGTAGAAACCCGATCGAATGTTCACTAAACTCTACCGAACGAAATGGTGAGGAGTTTTTCATATGGCGTTGCGCACACAAAGTTCGGTTATTGGCATCATTGCCAATGTTTAGCAGTAGACAGCGATCGTATTGTCGTGCCGTGTCATATCCGTCAGGTCACAGTGCTGCAGGGGACATTGGTGGCTTTGTATCTGGAGAAGCTTGCCAGCGAGAACACACCACCTCCTGGAACACCGCCGTTGATCACAAGTGGAATAGCAGTTAGCCACTGTCAACGAAAATTTATGACCGATTTTCCGCGGGACTAATCACAGTCATGGGGCATCCATTTTTCCTTTAATTGAGCAAAAGTCCTAGTCATGATTCACCAGTAACGGTTACAGCCGGCCTTATAAGTCCGTTAATTTGTACTTGTTTAAAAGCATCAGGTAGGTATAATCCGAGTTGTTGAGTGAAATTAGGTACTCCAAAAACGGATAAGAAACATGTGACCTTTGTGTAATGCTTTGCTAGTGGAGCTCTATAGCATAGGTATCAAAGGGATAGCCGCCAACATCTATGCGCCGAGTTCCACTTCCAACTTAGGATATTAAACCCTGATGAGCCCAAAGATGTACGAAATCCTCGGGCTTGGAGTTGGGGGATATACAATGGAAATACTGGAAACCCCCACGTGGGACGCGGCCCCAGTGGTCGGAATGGCACAGATTGACATCAAATTAAATCGTGGTCACAGCTGAGTTTGTGTGCCGCTATTTAAGACACAAGGCACATTTTCCATAACAAGGCAACCAAAATGCTAACTTCCCTACCATTGCGTTATTCGTGTGCTACTTTCGCCACATCGTTTCATATTTTTATTTTTAAGCATGACTCGTCAAACTAACCACTTAAAATATGTTATTGTTCATTTTATCCTGCCGAACAAAAGCAGTTAATTTGGTTTGCCAAAGGAAATCGATCGAGTTCCACAAGAAATGTTACTATTGAGTCTGAAAGTTTTGGTATATGAGAAACGACTCTTCCCTGGTTTGAAACTTATATGACAAGACGTCAGCATTCAGCAGAAATAAATTGTCTTTTACGTCCTGAAACGTTACTGCTTGCTAAGTTCAGTGAAATGCTCTATAACCTTTTCTTTTTATTGTATATAATGTTTGTTAAAACTGCCATACGCTTCGGTAGCCAATAACTGTTTGCAGAGGATTTAGGAGTCGGGTATACCTTCTACTCATTTAAATATATAAGTGAGGCACGAAGAGTCAAATACCAACTGTACAACGTAGATAAACTAAACCATAAAGTGGCAGTCTATTGTACTAATAACTACTAGTCCAAGACGGTGTGCGAAATCAAGCGATGTTTCTCAGAAGGCAATTGTAGTCTGACAAAGCAGACTATATTCGATGGGAGCATGCAGCGAGAAATGAACAAGCATGTAGCGTGACAACTTACAAAGCAGTCAAGTGTCTGATATGATGTAGATCAACATAGTTCAATTCAAGGTAGAGCAAAAATGTTGGAATACTGTAAAATTAACCATCAATGAAATTGAAATCAAGAAACATTAATCAGCGTTATGGGCGCTACAGATCTCTCTTGCTATAGCAATGTGAACCTAGAAAGACTTCGATGTCGTAAATGATTGGTAAACCAAAGTTTGTCGACCAAAATGGCGCCGTGTGAGTGATTGAGTAGGATTTTTCTTAGGCCAGGCGTTTATCGAAAATCGGAGTCCGCCGTGTCATTTGTTATGGATATTTTATTGACTAAATGGCCGGTTTCATTTCGATGTGCCGTTGGAGCGGGCTAGCCGTAATCCAAAAATTCTAGCCAACGCTGTAAAATAGGCCAACCTACATTAAACTCCGCTGCTGCCAAACGGTGCGCTTGGGTGTGGTCTCTCACCAGCCGCACCCAGCTCCGCGCCGAAACGAACCCCATCCAAAAAAGACACGACCCGCTTTTGCTTCCGGGTCCTTGCTGAAGAGAGTGGTCCTCGAAAATGTCGCACGTGAAGACCAGTGGAGCAAGGAAGAATGTTGTGCTATGTAGGAGCAAGAAAGCAGAAATACACGTGCAGTAAACGCAGAAAAGAACACACGAAGGATATACGTGCAAAATATTTGGCTTTCTCGGTTTTTGGCTACAATTTAAATGAAGTGTTAAGGAAGTGTTTTAATATTTTGTGTTTTCAAAACGTTACGACTGAAAAACGGGGCAAATAATTACTGTATTTACAAAGCAAAAGCCTTTACACTATTAATAAACGGAAAGCAAAACAAACGTAGGACCCTACCGATTATGGTGACTGGTCGTGAGCGTCGACGCGCTCATAGTAGCCAACGGCGTCGGATCGACCTTGGCATTTGAACCTAAATCAGTACCAGATGCAAGAAAGCTGCGAGGTTGTAACTTGATGCGATTATTCCTAGCGTCACACGAAGCGTTCGATGTAACCACAGGCTCAGCGGTCTCGTCGTTGAAAGCTGGCTTGCTGCGATCAATGAAGATGACTTCGCGTCTGCCACCGTCGCCACTCGTTTCCTATTTATTCATAAGGTGTAACAATTTGAAAGGTCCTATGTGGACCATTGAAGCAACTGGCTAAATCCTTCTACGCAGAGGAGGATGTGTAAACAGGTAGACAGCTCTTTGGGCACATACACATATGTCATTTTCGATGGAAGAACGGGCGGAAATATCTCACGCTTCTGCTGAGCCAACCAGTCAGTGTATTTTTCATATTACAAAAACGAAGTAGACGGATCATGTGTCACCAGTTTTCCAGGCAAACCCAACGTGCAACAGTAGATTAGCTGCGCTGGTGTTAAGTCGAAATCGGAGTTAGCCGTGTTTCTAAAGCCTGGGAGGACCAGAGGAAATGTTTCAGACAACGTTGCATCCGGGTGTGTAAGCAGAACTGCCATCGACTGTCAGTGAAAATGCTCCGGCCGTTTGACACGCTGCAGGGTGAACTTGGCAAGAGCCTAAATTCTTAAGCAATTTGGCAAAAGTGGACAAGAAATGTCACCCTCCATCGGTGGCCACGATGGCAGGGCGGCCGTACTGAGCTACGCATTGTTCTGAAAAGGCCACCGCTACTATTTCCGAAGAGCAGGTCAGAATCAGACTAACCTCTGACCACCTGGTGCATCGGTCGATGCGTTAGTAGGTGAAATGAGCGTTTCAAATGAGGCGGAGGACAGACAAGGTCCACGTGAATGTGCTAGCAACCTGCTTCTGCTGTTGGAAACGTGCTTTATGTGCTACTTGTGTGACTGCACTTTTGCGCTTTGACTTGGCGGGCTAGCGACATCCCAAGTACGCACTTCACGATTGACATTGTGACTGCCTAACCGTGTGGTAACGAGTTTTACAGAAGCACGAAAGCCTAGTTGAGATAAGTCATGCAAGATTTCTAATACGGCCTGTGGAAACTCGAGTGGGACGAAAGGGCGCGGTGTGACTAGAGATAAATAACAAAGCATAGCTCTGTCTGCTTTTAATAGTGCTACGTGTTTTAGATCCACTGAGGGAGACCTTTATAGTAGATCATCTTCAAGGTCATTGGGTTGCGCTGCGTCCATGGCTGCCAGTTTGATATAGCGTTGCCGGCATCAACGGATTTCGCTTTATTTTGGAAAAGTGCTTCGGCGACAGTTTTATGCACACCTGAGACATGTCGGTTTTAAACTGAGCGGCACAGTCAAGGGGCGCGACTCTCTAGGATCGTTTCGCTTCGTAGTCTAGCAGGACACTTACGTCAGGGGTTTGTGGTCGTTGATTTCGACAAAGGAGCGGAATAAAATACATGACGAAAATGACGTATAGATAATTTAATGGCTAACAGTTCTCTACTTAATGTACTGCAATGAGATTCTGTGGCTTACAAATGTTCAGAGAAAAATGACCAACTGCCAAAAGTGGCCTAACTAATGTTGTGAGGCCGACCCGATTGCCATGACAAGAGCGACGGTACTGAGCGACTGTGGGGCTGCAGTATAGTGATGCGCTTAAGAAACTATGTTGGTGATAGCTTCTTTAACAGCCTGAAAGGCTATATTTGAAAATATGAATTTTCTAATGTTCCTTCCGAGACGGCCCATGAGAGGTTGCATAAGCGAAGTGCATCTAGGTACCTAACGGCGAAAGCTTTTGAGGAGGCCGTCAAAGCGTCTTAGCTGCTTAGAAGAATGTGGCTCGGGTTAGTTAGTGGTGACCTTACTTTTATTTTGCAGTGGTGCGACGCCCGCAGGAATGAAATGGTGGTCGTGAAAACTGACCGAGTCGACACCAAACGAGATTCGCGATATGTATGATCAATTAGCAATCGGTCGTTATCATGTTGTTTTGGGAACGATAATCGCCACAAGGGAGCCAGCGCACCTTTGTGTTCTTCGGAACCATGCGAAGCGTTGACGCGTATGGGTTGTTGGTACCGAGCCGAAGCATGTGATCAAATTCAGTCCCCGCGGCACGTAACTTGTCGGAGGCCAGTCGCCTTGCTCGAACGCACATTGGCAGACCGCTCGTGTCGATTTGGCGATCGACCTTTGTCGTGACCGATGAAATCTCTGCAGCTGACCGTACCTGTCACGAATATTTAGTCAGTAGGTCCGTATAATCTAAAGGTACATGGCGATTCAAAACACGTGCCTGATAACCGGGGCGTCCGTAAGAATGTCTTCAACCACTAGTTTAGTACGGTCGTCTAAACGTATGTGGAGACCAGCGTAGAAAAGCAACCCAAAAACCTTGGTGGGTGCAGATACCAACAATCGCGAATGGTACAGACGCAACCATGAACACACATCGAAAATCTCTGCGAAGGTCCAGGTTCATCGTTTGTTTGTCGAATGAAGCTGTCGGAGAACAGTTGGCCACATTTAGATCGTACATGGGTTTTGATTGTTTGTCTTTCTAGTTCACAAGGAGGACGCTTACTTCCACTCTCGTGTAGATAAGGAAAGATCTAGTGGAACCTCGATCCTTAACAAAACATAGGCGATTTGTTTGGGGCTTGATTGATGCTTTCATCGTGTCAACATGCAGGCTATTTCTATCCTTGTTGCGGTTGACTCTGTGTAATACAGGTAGCCCAAAATCATTTAACCCTTCTACAATACTGACTTTGATTCAAACAATTCTTCGAGGAATTTCATATTATCTGACTGAGAACGTGCAGGGAAAAGGTTGCGCCTTCTTGTTGAATGAGACCTACTCGATGCAAGAACAGATGAGATGCAATGAACGGTGGGCAAACTTACTCAGCTTATATCTGTGGCACACGCTGCTTCGAAGCATTCACTGCTGCTACCTTGCTGCGAATTAGCCCTCTTTCCTCGTGGTTATGATCAGAACGGCCTAAAGACTTGGAGCAGCTGTGTGATTGGGTCTTCATCGATGAGTTTACGTCACCCGAGCTGTTGGTCGTCTGTAGCGTAAGGCATTTAAACGAAGCATCTGGCTTAATGGTTAGTTGGAGGTTTATCAAGAAACATGGACAGCATTATCGGCCATGGCTTTGGCAGACGTACAAACCGCGGCACATTTATTTTAGTTTCGCTCAGGAATAGGGTACTAGAGATGAGCTGAGTATTGCAGAGCAACGTAGACGTCTTGCAAACTTCCATCTGAGGAACATTGGGTTGTACAAATCGTGACTCTGCTCTGGGCACTTCCTCCTGCAAATCGCTTGCTTTCTCATTTCACACATTGCCTTATTTGATGTGCATAGTAGAATGCCTGAACCAGCATCACAATCGATGGAACAAGGTGTGGGAGAAGCCGCTTTTACTTCTTAAGGTCCATCTGAATGCACTTTTCTTCTAGTTCCATACCGGTTATCGCAAACCAAACCTCTGGGCTATTTTTCTTGAAACTTAAAAGAGCAATTGAAAGCATATCAAGGCTGTGAAAGAGCTCAGGAGCCACTTTCGAATTTTGTATCTAGAAGATCAAAGATAACAAAAAGGACATGAATCTACTAAAATTAGTCCAGGAACCAATAAATACACTTAGACAATCCTGAAAAAGCAGCGAACTCACCAAAATTTATAAACGACGAAACGAGTTTAAATTCTCGCGTGTGAATTGGGTTCACCAATATACAAGCCTAGTAAATACTATTTGTAGACGGTGGGAAATCTAGCGCGGATATCAGAAGGCAATTGGAGTCGGAAGAGCGGACTATATTCGATGGGCTATACAGATGTGGACGGATGAACCGAGAACGGAGTAAGCGTGTTTGGTGCCAACGTACATAGCAGTCAACGGTCAGGCCGGATGTAGGTCAACATGGTCGTAATGTAAGGGGAACTAAAATAAGAATGAATAGTGTACAATTGGCTATCAAAATAATTGCAAACAAAAGACAAATTATCTTCTTGGCCGCCGCATATGCACTTCCTTACATCGAAATGCGTCATCATCATCATCGTCATCATACACGTTAGCTAGAGGTGGGGAACACCTCAGCTACTGTGCCGCAATAAAAGAAAAAAAGGAGAGAAAAAAAACAACTGGTGAAAGCTGGCTGAGCTACCGGTAACGGATGGGCATCGTTCCGGTAAGCTACCAGCCGGCTGCTGTGCACCCCAAGAAATATTATGCAAAATTATATAAGGCTAAGTAATGAGATCGTGGTTGGAGGGGGAGGCTAAGAGGGATGGGGTGGGACAAAGAAACTCACAGCACGAACGCCACTGAGGTCGGCTCCTAGCCATATCAGCAAGTGTGTCCAACCAAACGTGTTCATCGTCTTTCGGACCCCAACCAGGGAGCCGAGACGCTCCAACCGAGGCCAGCTCAGAAGTGAGGGTCTTCATTCCTCTCGACCAAGTCATCGCTTGGCCACCCCTCCTCTTCTTCCATCCACATCCCCGGCGCGCAAACAACACACGTCGCGGAAGTCGGTGGGCTGGCATGCGTAACACGTGGCCGAGCCATCGGAGCCTGATGCGTGAAATAACGGTGCTGAGCGGTTCAGTTCCTTTTCCTGTGCCATAAACAAGGCGTCCAACAGGCTCGTTAATCACGCGGTGTTCCCACCAAACGTGAGCTAAATTACGAAGGCACCGGTGATCGAAAGTAACTAGCCTCTTCAGGTCCGCTGCTTTAAGCGGCCAGGTTTCACAACCGTACAATAGGGTCGAACGTACTGCTGCATTGTACACTCTACCCTTCAGGGCAAGAGTGATGTCGCGCCGGCGACATAAGTGGCGAAGGTTAGCAAAAGCGCCCCGAGCTTTTGCTATACGATTCGTGATTTCATCTTCAATCCCACTGGCGCTGATACAACTTCCCAGGTAGTTGAATTTTTGAACGACTTCTAGCTGATCCCCACCAAGGGTCAGCGTAGGAGGTGGTCCAGACCAATCTTGGAGAAACGCTTTGCACTTCGAGGGTGCGAAGCAAAGCCCGAATTGACGGACAGCTAGTGCTAATCTGTCCAGTGCCTCTTGGCACGTTTGTGAGCTGTCACAGATGAGGGCAATATCATCAGCATACTCTAAATCAAGAAGTCGTTCTCCTGGGAGTAGGTCCACACCTTCTAAGTCGTGTCCTGTGAACGCGATTTCCATGACTTCGTTAACAGCGAAGTTGAAGAGGAAAGGTGACAGCGGGCATCCTTGTCTCGCCGCTGGATATATTAAAGGGCGACGACAACTTGCCGTAAGCCCTCACTCTGCCCAAGCTACGCGCATATAATGCTCGGATAATATTCACATATTTCTCAGGTACACCTTTCCTGAGTAGACAGTCCCAAAGTGCATGTCTATCCACCGAATCGAATGCACCTTTGATATCGAGGAACACGACAACGGTGGGCCGCCAATATATGTGACGGTGCTCCAACAACTGACGCAAGGTGAAGATGTGGTCAATGCAGCTACGACCTCGACGAAATCCAGCTTGCTCTTCACGAATCTGGCTTTCACGAGTGCCAGTCAGTCTGTGAAGGATGACAGAGGCAAGCAATTTGGAGGCGATGGAGATCAGACTGATTCCTCTATGGCTGCCGCATTCCGATCGTGAGCCTACTTTGAAAATTGGGACTATGATGGAGCGGCTCCAATCGGTTGGGACAGTTTCCTGCTCCCACACTCTCACTAGTAACTCGTGTAAATCATCCACAAGAGCAGGTCCCCCGAATTTGAAGAGGGCTGGAGGAAGGTCATCAGGTCCCGCGGCTTTATATAACTTCAACAGTTTGATCTCATGTTCGACTTCTGAGCGAGAGGGTGGATCCAAAGGAACAGCCCACGGAGCAGGGCGATCACTGGTCGGCGAGAAATCTAACAATTCCGACCGATTAAATTGCCTTTCAAAGTGCTCAGCCCAACGTTCCAGGCGTTTTGATAAGTTGTGGATAGGCTGTCCACTCTCGTCACGTACAGTTTTACTAACATCAAGTCTCCTGCTGCCCGTTTCCCTTATAAGACGGAATAACTCACGATGGTTACCAAGGGCAGCGGCCATTTCCATCTCTGTTGCACGACGAGACCACCAGGATTCGCGGCCTCTCTTCAGGCTAGCACGGAGTTTTGCTCGGAGCTCTTTGCGAGTTTCATTGTGTTCGCTTCCAGCCGGAATATGCCGGCGAGCATCTATAAGTTCCAAAGACTGTGAAGAGACCCAATGTTCATGTTGGCGGTTAGACATACCACATGAGGATTTGCCTGCTGCTAGTAAGGCCTGTTGCATATGAGACCAGTGAGCTTCAATTGCATCCAGTGAGCGTTTATCCAACTCGGATGACAGCGTAATTTGATAGGCGTTCAGAACAGCTGGATTCACCAGTCTGCCGGTGTCAATGCGCTCACAACATCGTCGCGGGCGTCCGCCAAAGCGCATCCGCAGGTCAGCACATACAAGTGCATGATCGGTGTCAACACCTGTGCTCCAAATCGAACGACAGTTCTGGACGCAGCCTCTCCAGTGGTAACTGATAGCAATATGATCGATTTGCGTCCATAGCTGGTTCGAGGCTGGTGGGCGCCAAGTCACCCTCCGACGGGTGCTGTGTCGGAAATTAGTGCTCGCAAGAAATAAGCGAGCATCCTCACACAAATGAAGTAACCGCTCACCGTTATCATTACGGGAGCCTATACCATGTTGGCCGTCCAGATGTAGCTCATCTGTGGATAATTTTCCAACTTGAGCGTTCAGATCCCCAGCCAGCACTACAGTGTCTGAGCTTCTTCTGTGGCGAAGGAGTTCGTTCAGTTGGCGATAGAAGTCGTCTTTTACCAAGTCATCGCTACAGTTTGTCGGTGCATAGGCAGCGATAGCGAATAGACACCTGTTAGTCCCGCGCGACCTCGACGTTTTGAACGAGCCAGCCAATCGGACCGCACACATCCGGCTAGTGATTGGAATCCAATCAACCAGAGCAGCTTCAGCCCGGGGACTCAGGGCAATACCAACACCGGCTTGGCCGGTGCTCGAAGCTGCATCGTCACCGGATAGGCGCAATGAGAAAGTGCTGCTAGTATCACCTGAAGGGGATCGCAGAGTGAGTACAGAGCTCGAGTCTTGCAGGCGGGTCTCCGATAAGCAGCAGATATCGATCGAGAGGGTCTCCAATGTTCGGGTAAATGCTGCCTGTTGACCGATCTGAAGCAATGTGCGAACATTGAGGCATGCCAGTCTGAAGGAGGATCGAGGGCACCAAATGGAAGCCGATGAACTGGAATGGGCCGCTTGCTTGGACATGGGCCTGTTGACAGTGCAGGAATGACGCTCTGCGTTCACCTGTGAGTTGAAACTAAAAGACAAGCGACTATTGAAGCAAGGTGGGGGAGGGCCGAGAATTGAGGGGTTGAAAACAGGGGGGATAAAAGTGAAGCTGGAACGGGACGATAAGGGAGAAAAAGCGCAAGAAGGGGAATAAGAAGATGGGAAGGCTTGAGCAGTAGCATCCAAACCCCTATCCACCCTGCTCGATGCAGCAGATAGGGCACCGTTGATTATCCTCTGCGGTGGCCAGAGCATCAGAGATTTGTTCGGGAAAGATTCGTTGTATTGCGTGGGCAGGATACTGTCAGGTTGCCCAGCCCAGACAGAAGAACAATTAGGGTTCTCAACCAAAGCCTTTGGTTCAAAAACCTGGCCGCAAGGCAGCGGGTTTGGCACTGGACTACAAGGAGTCCGTTTTAAGGAATAAGGGGCCACCCTCATTCCAACCCCCAACCTGGAGGACCAGGAGGCTGAGTTTGTCTGGCCTCTAACCATTGACCAATCTGGTATGAGTGGCTCTGAAGATGCAAAAGCACCACCCAGTATAGCTCAATGGATCACTGAGGCACACAAACCATCGCACCACGGTAAGGTCCAGCCTCATTGCGATGGACATCGAAATGCAGCATGTTGACTTATAAATTACCAATGGAAATGGGTTTATTGATACTTCATAATTATCTCATTCAGGTGTGCTCATATTTTAGCAAATTAAGGTTAGGTTTTTCTAGATCAGAAGCATCGGCGGGCAAGCAAACTATATTCTTACCAACACTAGAAGTGATCAAACTCATGTTTTAGAAATACAGTATAGAACTGTTATTAGAGCTTTGATGCGCCATGTTCAGCAGTCGACGTATTCTTGAAATAAGAAAACGTCTAGCGTGTCTTCAAAAGACGTATTTACCGGTGCTCGAAAATTGTGTCTTGTAAGTACGGAGATACTGAACTAAAGTGTTCGTCTTCATTGCTGCGACCATCACATTATCTTTTGGCTTCTTTCAAAACTTTGGTGACTATAAATGCATAGGGAACATGAACCTTTGCTAGTTAGCTCAAAAACCAAGTAAAGTGTATGCTGCCGGTAATGTTTGCTCGTGGTAAGTTTATTTAAGTCCGCAGTTAGACAGAGGTTTTATTCGAAAAATTCCGGCTTGCTATAGAGTAGACTACCTAGTTGCATATGTTGTATAGAAGCCCAAGCAAATCAACCAGGTTAATCAAAATATTTTCGAGCTAAAGCAAAACGGATCCTAAGTTAGCAAATACACGATAACCGAATTTTGAGAAAGAACCCGAGGACATACGAAATGTATAAATTACGGGAATCATAGATTTGGAGAGCGAAAGCGCTGATAAGACAAGAAAGCAGGTGGTATGAGGAAGAAGCAAATAGTGAAGACGATGAATTGGAATGCTTATAAAAAAAACTCACTCTGAATGCTGCTAGACTGAAAATTCGTCTAGTTGCCAAAATGGAAACTAGTTAAACTAATCAAATATTTGTTAGTGGTCAGTTTATTACGCATCGGTTTAGCATAACATTCATCTACTTTTGAGCTTGATTATTAGTATTCTCAAATTATTATTCAAACTCAGGGATTAATCTGTGTTTCTATTTCTATTAACACTCAAGACTTAGATCCCATTATGTAGTTTACTTATACACATTTTCCGTGTTTGCCCATATCTTTACTGAACAAACGAGGATTCAACTTTACTTTGTGAGGAATTATCGAAATTGTGGAATTTATTCTCGATCTCTTCTTAGTGGTTTAGTTAATTGGAATAAAATCTGAAGCATGTATATCTTCGATTATGTTAATAACTGCATTAGGCTTATTCTACCGTTAATTATTTATTACAAGTCCGTGGCAAATGGGACAACTTCTTCTGCTTAATATTTCTGTATTACCGTTTCTACTCATAATGCGTTGCGATAAATTTGTAATCAGCCTATTAGCCAAATCGCGTAGTTATCGTTTAATTCTTCATTTTCTACAGTTTCCCCTATGTTACTTCTGGTCCGTAGTAGGATAAGCGCTAAGTTTATTTCTTAACTATAATTTATATACCCACTCAAGGTGTACTGCCATTGATCCACAAATGCTTAAATTTTATCAGCTTGCCCGGAGGGCAAAATGCTGGAACGGGTAGATTGCTAATAAATTATGCATATAATACATCCCTAAATGTATGTTAAATTAGTGATGGCATACTTGATATTTTGTCACATTGGCATGTTTAGCGGAACGCAGATTATGCATACGATGAGAGTTAGTATGGAACCAAGACCGATAACAATATTACAGGAGGAAGAACGTAGCCGCGTCCAACGTGTAGTTTAAAAAGATACAATAAACTAGGCGCAAGGTAGCAGGAGCACAGAGCAAGGTAGAGTGCGGATAACAAGGTATTCGGAATTGAAATGGACATGTCAATAGTACAATAAATAACAAATTGGGAGAGGTAAGCACGAATAACATCCAATGTAACCAAATACTGAAAGCCCAAAGGTTTCATGCTCACGACTGGGGCCTTCGCTTAGAAGGCTGAATGAGAGAAGGCTTTGGTAGACCTGTCAGATGGCGTAAAATTGAGGGCAGCAAAGTGGGACAGTAATGTGCTAGGCGAAGGCTGATAGAGAAAGTGCGTGGAGTACTTTGGACCTAGGCTTTTGTGTCCTTTGTTATTCGTTATTTTGGTGTGAATTTAAGTGTGTCGTTCCTGGGCCAAGACGGCGGACTGGTTGGAATGAAAAACTGGTTAGTTAGGATAGAGCCCGACAGCACGTTTCCGTTGCTGCAGAACAGATGGTGGGCTTGAAGAGTGTAACTCACTTCAACGCAGCCCAGTTAAAGGCGATGACGATTCTCGTTCCATAAAGAAAATCCCCGAAGTCCTCCTTAGAGTATCTTTGCTCGGAACTGACTATCCGGGCTAGCCGCTATCACACCGGTAGACGGGAGTGGTGGTTGCTTGTATCTAGGGTGATGGAATCTGAGGCATTTGGTAGTTATTCCATAGAATACCGCGGTTAATTGGGGGACCTGCGTCCCAGGATACAAAACTTGGCGAGTGTGGGAACTTTGTCGATAGAGGAGGCGTGAAGCTGTACAAAAAATGAGGGAAGTACAAGAAAGAAGATGCACACTTGTTTTTATTATAATGCTATAAATTTTGTCACTTCACAAAAAGTTTGTGATTCAAGCACTTGACTAAGCTGAATGGCGGCAGATGCACATGTGGAGGAAAATAGCAAAGGTTAACTACTCAGCGCAAAAAACGAGTTTTAACTACATAAATAATTAAATAAATGTTTTACTCCTCTCATTGCGAAGCGCGCCTACGAAGGCAAGATCATGAAATTGCAAACAGGTATGGCCGGTATGTAAATAAAAGCATAGCAAATTAACCAGTAAAATACTGGATTTGTGTGTTTGTATATATGTAAATGTGGTTTCAAGAACAACCGGGTCTTTGTAAGGCACAGACAGAAGGCAGATCACATCACCTCATGTTCTGGAATTGAGGTAACGTCTCGGCTTCGTCTCCTGATTTGACCCGGGACCTTTTACGTGTCACTCGAACCCCAAGCGAATCGGTCGCTTACATAAATAGCTTATCGCCCCAGTAAAGTATACAGGCACATTTGCCTACAGTTGTGTAATTAGATGTTATGCAAGCTAATTCTAGTAAATTTGCTAAAACAGTTTACACACCTTTTCGAAAGCCGAATGTTGAACAGGGAGCAGCGGGATTTATTAGATGTGTTATTGATGTGATAGCGTTAAAGAGGCCATCAGAGAAAGTGTGATATCATCGCCTACTAACGCATATAGCAGACGGTATCTACAATACACAGGAATCATAAGTCATCACTGTTTTACGATATCTATTATTTGTGCATCATTCCACTTGGTAACCATATTGATAGCAATAGCTTCCGTATTTCTCTATCTGTCTCTATCCATTGTTGATGCCCATACTGCTGGCTAAATTTAAGGCTGCCATTTGGGTTCACTACCAGACGTTAAATAAGCACCGACAGTTGTATTGGTTGCTTTTAACTGTACGTGCGATTTTCCAAAAACTAGAGGAATATGGCTGTTATTCTTTCGTTCAATCTAAACTCATGCACGTACGTAGTTTTTGTTCATTAAAATTACTGTACTTTTTTCATTCAGTCTGTGGTAGTCCATACACAAGTGTGAACATATGCCCGCTCGAAAAGCGGCAATAATGCAACTCGAACCGGGGACTTTCGGTAGGTAAACGGATATACCTACTCGCAGCCACACCCGGGAAGCTGAATCTACATCATGTTGTATGATGAATTGGTATCCATTTAGAAACATTTGTAAGCGCCACATTTCCGCTTGACAGACTGATCGCATTTTCACACGCGTGACACATTTATCTAATGACTCGATGTTAAACTGGGACTCTCCCAAAGTACAGGTAGCGCTAACATCTATTCGTTACGTTCCCATTTGACAGATAGATCATATTAACATCTCGTGAATTACTGCGGGTTGCAATGTGATGTCAATGGAGCCAGGTCAAGCGCCTCTGTTCTGCGCATTACCATTCCGACAAGTCATCAATTTTGATTCATGCGCAGCAGCAACATGAGAAGACATCCGAATGGGAAGACTTGGACACAGGTCACACTCTGGGCACTAATGAATTGGTCGAGATATGCTAGCGCAGAGAATGGATGATCAAAGGGATCATAAATAGTCACACACGACTGACTGCCTGGTGCTTCCACACACATGTCAGTTCTCGCTTGCCTCTCGGACAAGAGACAATCGGACCGGCTCTCGCTTACCTTCTGACACGAATAGCCTGCAGTTAATATAAAAGACGGCATTCACAGCACACATCAAGGATTAGTCATCACTGTTCCACTGTGCATCTACTTCTTCGTTAAAGTGAACATAGCTATAATTCCCGTTCTTTCGCCGCGGACTCTAACTTAGCTGAGCTTATAAAAATTAATGGACTTAATCGCACCACTTCCCTGCTAACTTTTAGTTGTATACTCCATCTCCGTCATCTTCTTTGTGTCATCCATATTCTATCGCCCATGTAAGTCGCGCTTGGGTACAGTTGCATTCTAGCTTGTTTAACTATTGACTTGGTACAATGTAGTATATTTATTGCACCCGCCTAGGACGGATGAGCCACATCTAACCTACCTTTATTGGGCTTACTTAACTCGGTTTTATTTCGCGATGACTTCACTGTGTTGCCCACTACATTGTTGTACTCATCATGACCTATGCTATTCTTGCTACCTTCTCAAGTGGAGTCTAGTACGGTGACATACTGAGACGGTGAGCATCTTCCTCTTCGTATTATTATTCGGCCGCAATTCACATTATTATGTAAGCTCCATGGTATTACTCACCAGACGCCGCATAGCAACAATCGTATTAGGACCACCGAATGGCTGCACCCGAGAAGTACGATGCAGATGGTTACCAAATAGCCCACGGCCACAGCGGTATGTACAAACGGTTGAGTATTTGGATGACAGTCATGCTACGTCTTGGACATTTGCAAAACAATGCGAACACGGTTTGGAAAGCCGCATGTTTGACAGTGGGCAGCGGGTCTTAGTTGATGTAGGACTGTGATGGTTGTCGTGCCAACGAGGCCGTAAGAGGCAAATATGTGGTATTGTCACCTGTCAATGCTTAAAGCTGCGCAACAATCGTTCGTTAAGAATGTGCACATACCTCTCGCTGTAGATGGCCGGAGCGGTCAGCGACACAGGGAGCCTGAAAGGAACATCTCTTCGCAGTCGCAAGCTGTGCGATCCCCCTTCCGCTTTAGGTAAGCAAACCAGACTGTACATATAAACGGCAACACCAAAGTACACACTGTTCAACTCTGCCACTTGTTTATTTATTATTCTACGTCGTAATCGTACTGATGGTACTTGCTTCACTATTTCTATATCGGCTTCGTTCAAATATTAGGACCCAAGGTTTAAGGCTGTCATTCATGTCCACGTCGAAATGTTAATGAAAACACCAACTGCTCGTATTAAGCACTCATTCTGATGCCTATGAAAATGGCTGTTAGCCTGACTTCCAAACGAAACACATACATGTTTTTAGTACTATTGTTCATGAGGTTTAATGTGTCTCCATTTAGTTTGTGGTAGTTTACACTTAAGTTCGGAAAAACGCATATGCATCTGTTATATTCGAACTGTCATTGCACACGGATGACGCCAATCCATGTAGGTAAATATGTATACCTAATGAATTCGACGAGGATACTCATACCGCTTTTGTACGGCCAGCTTAGTGCAGGGAAGCGGCACTGGGGCAAACTGAAAATAACATTACCAAGACATGAATAAGGTGAGTTTATAACGAACTAATGTTGAGTTCAGGTGCTACGAATCCAAGGCAACTTTGATCGATGCGAATTGTGTGAACTGATCAAGATGCCAGTTGCTTAGGTGCAGCAGAAAGCACCATTGCACGCGGAATAGAAGCACTGCGCGTACGCTCCCATTCGATTTATTAGTTCAGACCACTAAGGCGGCGTGTATGGTACGTTTGCCTGCGTGATGAGTAATCTTGTCTTTCGGAAGTAGATGTTGATTGAGCTCCCCGGTGTGGCTGCGCTCCGTATCAATCTTGACAAGGTACCTACCTGTCTAATACCCTCCACGTCTATTGCTGGCCCCAGGAGAGAGTTGGTCGTTGATAGAGGGCACGGGGTGCACCATCCTCGTGAAGGTGCTGAGTATGAAATGTAGTTCCATCCTGTGTGGAATGGGCTACGGCCCAGCTGACGCCTTGTGTACGTCTGATGTGCATGATTTCCCAATTAGGCAGGAATGCGTCTGTTCTTTATATTGAAGGAGTGTGGATCGGCTCTGTGGCGGAATAGGGGCTCCCATCCACATGATTCCTGGTCGGGTTTACACCGGATATGGGGCGTGTGGGTGGAAATGTGGGTGGTGCAGCGCAAGTCACTATGGTCCCTATGTAGGCGCAGTCGTCCTGAGGCAGCCCCCGTAGAGGCCACTGTGACAGGCAAATCCAGATACGGATTCTGTCAATCCATGTGTGGCTTAGGAGAAATGGTGAGTGAACTTGTAAAGCTTGACTGAATTCGTAAATTTTTGCTGTGTCCATCTTTTAAAGGGATCAAAGGAAATTTGAGAAGGGGACGACGTTCGTGAAGTGGGCAGGATCCTCCGGCATGGGAAGAGACAGTGACTTTATCTGGTAGCGGGTCAAATCCGCCATGTCAACGTTGTTAAATGGAAACTTGTGGTTTTTTATAGGGAGAAGGCATGCTAGGCGAAAACCCATCACGTCATTCAACAATGCCGCCATACTATATGCTGGAACGCGATTAATTCGAACCACTCATCCGGCACCACGTGGAGGTTGTTCCGCTAGCTAGGTCGTGAGTGGCACACAGTGAGAGCAGGCTGTCACCGTTCGCTTTCACTGAACCAATGCCATGCGGACCGAGGACATCCGTCTACACCGATGCATCATGCCCAACGCACGCGTTGAAATCACCCAGCAGAAATGATCGGTCGCTTCTCGGCACAAACCGTATCACGGAGGATAACTGAAGATAGAATTGATCATATGTGTCATCCGGATAACACATGGTCGGAACGTTGGTTCCTATAAAAGGGGCAAAAACTAACCTCTTCCGAGTCGTAGGCTAACAGTCATCAGTCGCGCGCTGATGCCAGTCGGCCCACCTACCAGCTGGCCATTGAGGCGATCGGATATTGCAAATCCGACCACATGTTCAAGTGGTGCTGAGGTGGCGTTGCCCACCAGATGAACGTATAGCCAACACCAGCTTCATGCCGCTTACCTCGGTCAGCGAGCCGGGTATCACTGTAGCGCGCCAGTTCCATCGCGACCAGTGCAGTGAGTCTCTAGGGGCGCTCCCTCGAGTTCCGGTTCAGTAGTGTGCGCATGTTCCAGCACCAGATGTTGAGTATGTGCAGGCATACGATTGCATTGGTGGGCAATCGCATGTGTGGTGGTGATAG
>CALYDF020004393.1:0-18318 GCA_944474145.2 Dicrocoelium dendriticum
TTTCTTCCGCCTCCCTACAGTAGGACTGAAGTTCTCATTACGTACAGGGTCGACTGTGGTAAAAATTGGATATCGCGTTTTCATTGGGACATACACCTGATGCATAACTGTCGCACACCTGAGCAGTCAGTTTTCGATGTGTCCGTATTAGTATTACTGTTAAAACACAGTTATGTTGGGCACGCCTCTAGAATGGAAACAAGCTTCCAAAGAACCGCTGTAGGAAGATAGGCATCACTTTCAACTAAGCCTTTCATATTAAGAGTAATAACGACTTGGTAGAGGAGTATTTTCTCTCTTTTTGTATTTAGCATTCCTGCTAAGTGAGCCATGTTCTCTCTGGAATTTCTCTTTCCTAAATAACCTACGATGCTGGAACACGACCCGGTTGTCTCAGTTCATTTCAGTTCAGTTGATAAACCATGATTTTTGCACCAAAGTACCGTGGATGCAGTTGACAAGACTCGCGTTGCCAGCTTGGCAGTAAGGAACAATAGAAGCGGCAATCCGCTTGGAAAACTCGTGTGAATGCGTCTCCACCGATTTCAAGAAATCTTGACCTGAACTGGAATACGGTACTGTTGACAGTCAATTAGAAACAACGAATATACAATACCTCAATAATCTGTGCACAGAGGTTTTAACAACGGCAACAGCCAAAACTAGCCGACAAGTATGGCTTCAACACGCACGTAAAAATGAACTCATCTTAGTGAATTTTGGCTCAAAACGAGCTTACGCAGGACCATTCAGAAAGAAGGGAGGCTACCATGAGCCGTGGGTGTGAGAATCCACACATTACACACAGTGATGGCATGGTGTGCCAAACCTTCACGAGGGGGAACCAAACATATCCCTATCAAACCAAATAGTTTCAATGTGTGACCTTCATTCACCAGAACTGCAATATTGTCAGGTCACATGCGGTGAACAGTGGTGAGCACAGTGGATAGATTGAAACATTATAAGTGCACCGATAACACATCTGGCGCTACTGTGTGAAACGATAGTGCTTTGTTCCGACGTATGAAAAGTAGGTAAAAATGTGATTGAATGTAGGTCATCCACACTCTTAAAGTGCAAAATAAACGAAATTATTCCAATATCGGTAACCTAATGTGTAGTGATCCAGAGAAACGAAGGTTTTGGGACAAGCATAAGTTGGGTACCTGGTAGAGGGAATCACAGCCAGAGGATCATTGAACGAGATGAAACTATCTCAGGATAGGGCCTTCGGAATTCTCCTACAAACGACGATAAGTAAATATTTTTAAATTTACATATCGTATTAGCAGAATGGAAGCAAGAACCAGGTGCATGATGCTAATCGCATTGAAGTATGAACAGTTAAACGCAAGAAAAGGAATGCAGAGGCAGCAGTGACTCTGATAATGTGCCACGTCCGATAGAGTCTCTAACCATTGATTCGGACTTGCACGAGGCCCCCATCCACGAAGAGGGCACGTACCTGCCTGACCACCCCTCTCGGTCAGTTTCTTCATAACCCTATGCCACGTAACCGATTGAACACCTTGTGGTTTCACCCAACTTGGTGCAGCGACGGCGTACGGTGCTAGTCGAGGAATAGTTCAATAGTGTATGATGGGATAAAAAGCATTGGCTTTACAAGACCCATAGGATGGTAAATGCAAAATAAATAAAAATCATTAGATTCCGACATGGAACTGAAATGCCAATAGTCTAAACCTAGTACATCACACCACAATGTGTTGTTTGTCACTCAGATGAATGTCTAACAATTGTTTGAAGGCTGTAATGTTCTGAGCGTTTACCACATGCTTTGGCAAGGCATTCCATTGTGAACAGATTCTAAGAGAGTAAAAATATTTTCTACAGTCTAATCGGGAGTGTTGGATTATCAGCTTGAGGTTATGACCTCTCGATCGCTTATATGAGGCTAGGGTGAGCAGCCATTTGCACGGGTGATCGCTTTCCGTTAATATCCGGTATGCGAGAATGGGATCTCCGTGTAGTAGTCGGTATTCGGGGGAAAACATTCCGATTAAACTGAGACGCACTTCATAATTGAAACCAGATAATCCGCGTGTTGCCTTCGTAGCTCTTCGTTGGGGCTGCTCTAAGAGATGAATGTCCCGTTTTAACCATGGGCACCAAGCCTGGACGGCATATTCGACGTGGGGACGGATATAGGAGTTGACAAGCATGGGTACCAACCGTCGTTCAAAACACCAAAAGCTCGCCTCAAAGTCTCAGATTCATGTTCACCACGTTTGCTGCTTTTGAACATTGGAGCAAACTCCCCAGACTTTCTTGCACAATGATACCTAAGTCTCTTTCTGTGGTCACGCGCCGTAAAACGTACTGCCCCAAGAGCTACGTGTTGGTAAGATTGCTGCGCAATGACAGTAGGTGACACTTGGCAGGATTCAGGGTGAGGTGGTTTATATCTGTCCATTTGTTGATTCGATCCAAATCATTCTGGAGGAGGGCACAGTCTGATGTTGAGCGAATAACTCCAGATTTTTGTGTCATCTGCAAAAATTTGCATCGGGGATTGAATATTATCCGGGAGGTCGTTAATGTAGACCAGAAAAAGGAGGGGACCAAGGACGGGTCCTTGAGGAACACCGCTGGAGATGCAGTGGGTTTCCGAGAGGGCATCGGCGACTCTGACCTTGATCGTTCTGTCATGCAAATAAATAAATAAATAAATAAATAATATATTTCTCGACATGCGAGACCCAGGTAGACTACGAGCCTGATCATGTGGTACAACAAAGTCGGGTAGTGGAGAGGGATATTCAGTGATCTATTGTGTTCACATAGGAATGTTTCAGTGCTAAATCAATTAAAGATAGTAAAGGAGTAAGAGTAGTAGAAGTTGAGAGTAAGAATAAAAGTGAATATAAACTGTCAGTTTAATTGGAGCAATACGACCCATCATGAAACCGTCTCCCGGAGACCTGCTTCCACACTTCTCTTCCACATCTCATCTGTCCATGTGCTATTGTGGCGTTATATGTATACAGTTATGTGGGGGCCTGCGATATATATTAAGCTCTCCCCATCGTATAGCCATCTTTTATCTGATTTGTTTCCAGCACTGTATTGTGGGGGCCTGTGTTCAATGAAAAGCTCTCCCCATCATACAGCTATCTTTTAGCTTATTCAATTCCAGCACTGTACTGTGGGGGCTTGTGTTTCATATTAAGCTCTCCCCATCGCACAGCCATCATTTGGCTGATTAGAATCAAGCACTTGTAATATGTGCCAGTGATAACTCATACTGCTTGAGTGTGCAGCGTTTTTTTCGGAAGCATTTATCCATAGCCTCGGGAGATCAGCCCAATCCTGGACAACACTGGAAGGAGAGAAATAAGCAAATAAAAGTGGGTGGACGTACAGTAACGTGAAATGCTAGATTTTCGTCCGACGTTGTTCGATTCAGATTGTACAAGTTTCACTGGTAACTGATAACCTCAGGAATATACATGCTTTTTACAGAAGAGGAGAAGAATTTTCGGAGGAAATAGTAAGATAGCTCCAGCAGTTGTCGGAGATCAAAATGGGAAAATTGTTGATGCGAAATAATTTTGTATGGTACTGAGAAATGTTGTATGTACGCATGATATTTTTCAGGGAGGGAGAGAAAACTGTAGGCAAAGTAAAGTAAGTTAACTGTCGTTCCAACTATTCAGCTGTGTGCGGTAAGAAGAGAAGCTGATTTCGTTGAGGGGATTTGTTCAGAGTGAATGTCAGCGTGGAAGCTCATGGTAGGTTTTCGGAAGGTGTTATCAAATGGATCCAATCTAAAAGCAGAAGGATTAAATCACCGTTGATTTCGCTGAGCACGTAACACAGCAGCTCGTACCTAGGGGAGGGGTCCAGGGGAAAAGATAAGTAGAAAATCATTAGCGTTGCAGAACAAATGCGAAATAATTTGCTCGAGAGGAACTCTAGGGCATATTTCCGTCTTGGTGAGTGTGAACTTCATTGTTAATCAGGATATTTTTGCCTTTAGAAAACACGTTGTTGCTACTGATAAATTTGGGGAGGGCATTATGATCGGGCAACAGGAGAATGAAAAGATCCCCTGATATTTATACTATATCCATCTTGCTCCTATTTCGTACGGGGATTCACTTGTCAAGGTAGGTTGCAATATACCGATCGCTGTTTCGACGTTTAGAAAGGAATGTATAACGTGTCGGAACTTCATCCCTGACTGGATTGCACGTATCTCAGATGGAAGCCTGTTCCACAATATGGGGTGTCGATTTAGGAAAAGGTTGTCAGACTGTTTCGTTCGTAATCTTTTCACTTTTACTTTATTGTGATTGTTATTTCGGGTGCGATAATTTGATAATTCTGCTCGTTGTACCGATGGGCGTGAAGAATGTATTTTTTGGGTAATTGTATCAAAGAAGATGAAAAGGTTAAGTTTCATTCTTCGCAGCCACATTGGATCAACTTTTAAGGCAACGCAACGATCCATGTAAGATAGGGTGGTGGAATAGCCTAGAAGACGCTTAGTAAATGATCTTTGAACACCTTCCAATGCCATACGATCACTCACCCTGGAATTACAGTAGGTGATGGAGCCATATTCAAGCAGCGGGCGCGTTTTTATTCTATACATGGTGTTAATGGATTCTTTTAAATTAAATGTTTTGAACAAAAGCCCAATGCTTCGGCGAGCTTGAGCTGCGGTGTGTCCTGAGTGTTCGGAAAAGTTAAGGGTGCTCGAGTAGTGGATCCCTAGGTCACGGATAGTGTGGCAGTGAGACAATGGTTTATCATCTATAGTTAGCGAACCTGGTGTGATGTCACATCTGTAGGATACCACGTGGCATTTATCAGTAGAGTATGTCATCATCCATTTGGAACTCCATGAGTCCAGTGTACGTAAGTCATGCTGGATTTCGCTAAGCGTATCACTGACCTCAGTTGGATTAAAAGTGTAAACAATTTTGATGTCATCGGCAAACAGGAAAGGTTTGCCGGAGGCAAAGACATCAAAAATATCATTTACGTAAAGTAGGAGAACTGAGAACTGGTGAGAACAAGCGAGTAGAGGTTGCTCTGTGTAGCTGCATCATTCGTCGTTTTCGGACATGAACTCTTTATTTATCGTTTCGCTCTCAGTACTTTGCCTCTGCAAATTGTTGGTCTAGTAGCATCTTGAATTGAGACACTGTGTTGGCTTCTACTATATGCTGAGGCAGGTCGTTCCAGACATCCACCACTCTGCGTTCGATACAGAGTTGATGGGCGACCGGCTTCAAATCCGGGACGATAAGTTTATACCAGTGTCCTCGCGTGCAGCTTGGTGTGCGCAGATGAAGTAGTTGTCTCAACATGAGGTAATCACCCAGATGTGATATCCGGTGCGTCATGATGAGGTCAACTCTCAGCCGACGATAAGATAGGGTGTATAACCCTAGTTTCTTACATCGGTCTTCGTATGGCATACCTCGTAAGTTGGGAATCAGCCTGGTGGCTACATGCTGCACCAGCTCAAGCTTTTCTACTTCGCCCCGGGTGATGGGACAGTATGCGGGAGTGCCGTACTCCAGCATTGGTCGTATTATCGAGACGAAGAGGCGAGAAGCAATCTCTTCGGACCAAGTGGCTAAGCTGCGTCTGAGAGCCCAAAGCATACGAAGGCTGTTTTGGTACAGCCTATTCGTGTTGTCAATGGACTTTAGGTCACAGCGTGAGAGTACACCGAGGTCGCGCACGAAAGGAGCGGGATGCAACGGTTGACCAGCCACTGTGTACGTTTGGCCGTGATCACACTTACCCAACCTCATTAATTGCGACTTGGCAGGGTTGATCGGGAGGTTAACCTCTGCAGACCACGTCGAGAGGCGGTCGAGATCCTGCTGAAGTAAATCGCAATTATTGAGTGTGCGGATTACTCTCCACACTTTCAAGTCATCTGCGAACAAAGCACAATGTGATTGTAGTAGCTGAAGCACATCGTTTAAATGGATTAGAAACAATATCGGTCCTAGTACAGTGCCTAGGGGCACGCCGCTGCTCGACGGATACCACTCAGTTAGATGGTTGTCCACCTGGACTCTCTACTTTCGATCAACAAGGAAATTGCTGATCCATTTGTGCAGCGAATCACCAACACCGCACATCCTCAGTCTGTCAAGGAATAAAAAGAGTCCCAAAACACTACCTTGTATCACACCACTGGTGACAGGCTTTGGCGTGCTTGTTTCGTGCTCGATCTGAACAACCTGGGTCCTATTAGTTAGGTAAGAATCAAACCATAAAAGCAAAGGGTTGTCTATGCCGTATGCAGTTAGTTTGGATAAGAGGTGGTTATGAGGGACACGATCAAATGCTTTGTGCATATCGAGGTAGATGACTATCGCTGATGAACCGTCATCGAGCGAAGTAGTCAGGAGATTGAGAAAGTCTATCTGACATGTTATGCAGGATCGCGTGCTTAGGAAGCCGTGTTGTGAGGTGTTGATAAGATTTCGCGACATTATGAAGTCCACAGTTTTGGACTTTATGTGACGCTCCATCATTTTAGAGAGGATAGAAGTATGGCTTATTGGGCGGTAGTCGCTCATTTCATGCACAGAGCCTGACTTGTAGCGAGGAATGACTACAGCCGTCTTCCACTGTGATGGCACGGTACCGGTGTTCATGGATAGAGAAAAAAGATTCAAAATTAGTACAGGGAAGTCAGACCCACCGTATTTTATAAGCGTTGGTGGTAATTTGTCAGGTCCAGCATACCATGATGACTTCGTTGAGGTGATAAGTCGATTTATATCACGAAGTTCAAAATCAACTGTGCAGATCTTGTCATCAGTAAGCAGAGGGATAATGTGCGAGGGAGCCGCAGCAGTGGTGTTAAAAGTAGAACAAAAGTAATTATTGAAATCCATGCTTATTTTAGCTGGATTGTTAGTTATTTGGTTACCAGAAATCAGGATGGATGGGGTTTCCGTATTCATGTTTCTATATTTCATCAACTTGGTGAGTTCTAGGTTTTTACTCATGCTATTTAGCGCCCGTCTTTCTACGTCCATGAGGCTGATATGCCGAAGTCTGTCAAGTTGAGCAAGGATATTTTGTTGTAGCAACACTAGGGAGAAGTCATTTGTTTTCAAGTAGTAATTTTGGAGTCGTGCAAGTTTGCGTGAAAAATTATCGGGGGTAGACTCTAATTTTATTTTTCTGGAATGACGGCAATAATTCAGTGGTATTAGAGCATCTAGACACATCTCAATGTTTTTGTAGAACTCGTCGGCTGCCACTTGTGGATCATTGGTTAGGAAGAAATTTTCCCATTGCAAGGATCTCAGAAGGACGGAAAGCGATTCCATGTGTAACAAATTGTATGGTCGGTAGAGGACGGCAGGTTTAGTCGGGGTAGGATCAGAAAATGGCTTATCGAAGGTGAGTTGGACCATCTTGTGATCGCTTCCAGGGAAATTGTCTAGAACAGCAGAAACGTTGGATAGGCCTAGTGTAAGGAATAAATCGAGAGTGTGGTTCCCCTGGTGGGTGAATGGACATATTGTGTCCATCTATATATATGTAAAGAAGACATCAGTCTCGGGTGGACAGAAACATAGGGTCGAGCAAGTAACCTACTGAAGTAAGTGTTTGATAAGTAAGGAACTGTTCGAGTGGCACTTAGCTTACTAACAAGCGATTCCAACGTGGGCTGGTCGGCAGAGGTAAATCTGACTGGTGCTGGGTAGGCTTGTGTCCTCTTGGGCACTCTAATAGCATTAAACATATGAGATTTCACATTAGCCACTTTACCTAAAGTTGTAACGACGTCAAGGAGATCAGTAGAGTCAGGAATATTGAAAGCAAGGAGACTGTATACTAATGGTTTCTTTGGCCTTATGGGGCATGCGGCAATTTTATTGGGCGCTGGGGTTTGAACTGGTTTAACCACGAGAACTGCAGGTGTGGCTGTAAGTTTGTGGGAAATAGGGTGATCCTGAGTATCAGCCGAGTCAAGATTTTGGGTGGTAGGATCAGAAGAACACTCGTTCAGCGAAGATGGATTGCTAGATACCGGATTTTTGTCTCCAGCTAGTGGCTCGTTTGTTTGCTGCGTATCAATTGCTCTAGGTCTTTCGTCGTCAAGGAAAGCAGTCAGGTCTCTGGTCACAATGCTGGTCAAGTCTAAATCGACAAGGGAGTTAGTGATCTGTGGCTGCTGTACATAACTGTCCCCTGGATGCGATGTCGCAGGTTGATAACGACAGTGGTGCTTTGTTTTAAAAATCATAGGCTCTAAATTATCCGCTGCAAGTAGCGTTGTTAGTGGAGAGTCGAGGGGGCATATTATACTTATGGACTGGTTATGGGTGTCATCGTGTGTAGGTAACCTTAGTGTTGGGGTGTCAGTTTGGCAGTTGGGAACAAGACTAGCAACGGTTGTAGATGTGACCACATTTGAGGGTAACGAGTCGCGTCGAGAGATAATATCAGAATCTCCATGCAGGAGTAATCTTTGTAAAGGTGTTCTGTCAGCGATTACTCTCAGGGTCTTAATGGTAGTGTTGGCAGCAATTAGTTCACGTCTGCTTATAAACTCACTAGCGGTTAAAGCGCTAATAAATTTGAATAGGATTGGACACGAATAGCGCAGGACTTTCTTTCTGAGTCTTATGCAACTGCATTCCCTGTCAACCATGTTAGCAGCTTTAAGTGATATATCTCGCAAGGCTGCAGGCGGAATATTATCCGGGACACTAAAAACAACTGCATTTCTAGAACGATGCATTCTAGAGACTACTTCTGCTGCGATGGAATCGATAAGAGAACCTGCGGGTAACATATGCTCTACTTTGGGACTCAACATCTTTTGCATTAGGGCAGTTATAGGTTCCAGTTCACGGAGGACAGTCAGAGAACTATCTATCGACAACGTTTTCACTTTAAGCTTGGTGACTTCATCTTGGATGTTTTGCAAGTTAATAGGCTGAAACGGCAGAGCAGCTGGGCATAATTTTTCTTCTGCTGAATTATAAGGTCTCGCAGTTTTAGAGGTTGTCGGTGCTTTGCGAGTTTTAACAGTCACTTTACGCTTTGGTACTCGACACTTGATGGCAGGTATACTAACAGAACATAAGGCTTTAGTTTCATCATTGCTTACAGATTGGTTATAACCTGGGAGATTTGCGAGCTTTTTAATGCATTTCTCTCCATTCATTGTACTAATGGTGGAGCTTCTCGTTTTAACGTTGCTAACGAGCATCTTGTGATTAGCGGCTGGAGTTCAGGGCTTGTGATCTCAGTTAAGGTAAACCGGTTATTAAACTGGACTAAAATGGTTACTGTGTCACAAGATCGATACAAACCAACCAGGTCGGTAATCACAAAATGCACCAAGACGTTCTTTGTTAGTCAGTCGTCCTGTGCACACGTCCACTCTGAGTTCAATTCTGTGCCGTGTCCCGACGCGTCAATCCGTCGGTTTTGGTGGGCGCACACGTCCAGTTCAATCCGACAAAGGGTGCGGCGATTGACCGGTAGGATAGGTCCGCACGGAAGTTTGACTTAGGTGATAGTCCACGGGTTCGCTATGTCGTTTGGCGAAAGCAGGGAGAAGATGCAAGTGTTGGTAGCCGCTTTACAAAACTACCGATTTGGCTGGAATCGGTTTTGATGGATGGGCCTCGTGATATGCTTTCCAGTGATTATTCGAACCGCGATCAATGTAACACAAGCGTTGATTTTGTCCACTTCCGTTTACATCTGATCGCAGCAGAAATTGGGAATCAGCAGTAGGCGATTATCCGTTGGGAATACGGTCCAGGAAATTTGCGCACTGTGTACGCCCGATCAAGCCTGATCGAATGAGTGTATTCGGATGAATATGCGATAAGAACTGGATTCAAGAACGACGATAAGGTAGGAGCAGCGAATTCCGACCGGCTTCGCTAGCGCTTTACTTAGAGGCTGCTAGCCAGGTGAGTAGGGAACCATGGATACCGTAGGCACGAAGCTTATGAAGCAGAGCTAAGTGATTGACTCTGTCGAATGCCTTCGAAAAGTCTAGGTGAATCACATCAAGGGGGGATCCTTCATCAAGCGCTTTGGTCCATGAATCCCGAGCAAGAAGCAGATTTGTGAGGCAAGATCGTTTGCGCCTAAAGTCGTGTTGGAGGTGAGAAATTAGCTTCAGACTCTCAAAATATCGGGTAATTTCATCTGCAACGAACGATTCCATTACTTTTGATAAAACAAGGAGGAGAGTAATGGGTCGGTAGTTGGCAGGATTCGATCGCTTACCTCCTTTGTATATCGGAATGACTATCCCGCTTTTCCACTCAGACGGAAGTGTTTGGGAATTGAGTAGACTTTGGAAAAAGCTTGCGAGGTGTGCTGCTATGGTGGGAGCAAGAGTTTTAAGAACTTTGGGTCTGATCTTGTCTACTCCCGGAGCGCTATTTTCTCTTAGAGACCGTAATTTGCTAGCGACAGCTGCTGAGGTAAAAGTGACAGTTGATATGCCGACCACGTTGGGTGAATGCTGGTTTGGCAAAGGTTCTATGGCGTTTGCAGTCATTGTGCCAAACTGCAGAAATAATGCGTTCGCAGCATCCACAGCAGTAGTCGTTAGGCCACCATCCGTCTTGAGTGGTGGTATTCCTGTTTTAACTTACCTTCTGCTGTTCACGTACCTGTACAGCAGTTTTGTATTGTTCGTGAATTTAAGTACCATGTTTTTTGCCATTCGTACTTATCGACTCTAATTAGTGATGTGCAATAGTTCCTCACTATTTTGTAATTCTCCCAGGTGGCGTCGCAATTGTTCAGCGCGTATTGTCTCCAGATCTCGTCTCTGGTGCTAATCCATTTGCGCGTTCTGCTTCGGATCCAGGTGTTCGTCCGGCGCGGCACTCGTAATGGTATGACTTTAGAGGCTGCTTGCGTAACACAGCTAATTTTGTCTTTTAGTTCGTTCCACACGTCTTCTGCCGTGCTCTGCAGATTGAGGTCCCAGTTGACGGTTGTCACTAGGCTGTGAAGCACGGAATAGTTGGTTATAGTTCGTCGGTTTTCATGTCTGATTTCAGTAGTATTAGCGTAACACACAGGCACAATTTAACACTGAGTGGTCACTGTTGCCCAGTAGTGGATCGTATGAAATTGTCTCAATCATCAACTTTTCGTTGGTTAGGATTAAATTTAGCAGCGATGGCTTATTTGAACCGCGGTGTCTAGTTGTTCGGTGCACGTGGTTGTACAGAGCTGCTGTATCCATAAATTCGAGAATCTTTGATTTGAAGTAAGGACCACTAGAAGTCGCTGAGACAATTGAGGGTACATTAGAATCGCCCATGATTAGACAATGTGAGTACTTTTGAGAAACTGCATAATGAAGCGCGTTTAACAGAATGTCATCTCGGTCTGCGGTGGAGTTCGGTGGCCTGTAGACAACTACCAACAGACAAGCATCCCACGTCTTCTTCGAAGGTTCACCACCTCGGCCTTTTAGCTGCATTCGGCAAAACAAAGCGTCGGAGACAGCAAGGTGAGGTTCGTTAATAGCCTCACATCTCAGACAATTCTGATAGTACAGAGCAACGCCGCCACCGCGAGACGGACGATCATTGCGAATAACTGACATATCACTAATTTCGATTTCCGTGTCGTGCATGTCATTGGAGATCCAGGTTTCAGTTACAGCTATGATATCCTAATTGATTGTGTTATGCCGATGGCGCAATTCAGGTAGCTTAGAGTTGAGTCCCTGAGCGTTTGTGTAGCAGCACTGTATCTGTTGACACATTAGGAGCTCGGTTCGTTGTGGTTAACCGGCACGGATTGTGCCGGTCTGCGTACGTTTTTTGTCAGAGGCGTTTGTACATTTGTCTGACCTGAGTTAGGAACAACGGAGTCCGGTTCGTCTGTATCTGTGGCCCGTAATTTGTTTAGGAACGGTCTTAAACCTACTTCAGGTGGCCCACGTTTTCTGTTGTCGTGCCACGCTTGGACGGCCGTTGATACCATCTCAGTTGTAGCCCGTTACCCTGATAGTTTAAGGAGGCCGCTAGACGGGTGACATCGAAAGTCACGATATTTTGTATGTTGTAGAGCTCCGTTATGTACCTCCACTCTTCTATATCATGCTTCTGATGTTCATTTATATCGCCATGGTTAAGTTCTAGAACACCGTGGACCAGCACTACTTTCTTCGTCGCATCATGTCGTGATGCGACTGGGTCGGATTTCCATTTTTGCCTTAACTCGTGTACGGAGTATAGGACCTAACCAACGTTAGTGATACAATTTCAGTAGACACTGAAGCATGGATTTCTTGCCGAAAACCAACTGGCGTATGTCAGCATTGTTCACCCTGTGTTCCCACCAGATGCGTGCAATACTATTTACGACCCGGTGACCGGAGACGACCAATGTTTTGATGTCTTCCATACGAACTGGTCAGTGTGTATGTTCGCCCTTATGTCGAATACGCAATTCAATTGTGGCAGCCATGGTTAAAGCACGGCATTTACTTGAGCGACCTCAACGTCGAGCATCTAAATACGTTTCCGGAATGAGCATTCTATCACACGAGCAAAGACTGGAACGTTTGGGAGCCTTTAGCTGACAGTATCGCCGATTACGCGGTGACCTGATAATGGCATACCTAATTCTAAACAACCCAAATCATGTATGCGGAGCGAAGGACTACTGTGTTAAAAACGATAAGCCCGTCCCTTTTACAGTAAAATTACAGTAAATTTCATTGTTCAAGTTTCGATCTTTCGTTGATTTGCTCGCGATAGTCTCTTGGATTCCGTTTCCTTTGCCGACGCTCGCGCCAACGGATGTAAGGGAATATACGCAAATATGGATGACCGAAATTGCTTAGATTAGGCGCGTTGACGCGGATTGGTAAGCTTCACGGTACCCGAACGGAGGCTTCTGCTACAAGCAAGAAGCTCGGTGCGCGATGGCATCATGTCCGATAACTAATTTGGCTATAAACAAAGTATCGGCGACCCCAGTTATCTCTTACTTATGACTCCGGTAGGGATCGGAGAACATTTGCACCAACGGCGCCAATATGTAGGCTCTAATCTACGCATCGAATACCCCCAAATTATCGCGGCATTCGAGGTGGCGCAGACTACTGAAGAAACAGGCAGTGTTCATACAATTAAGTTCGCCAAGGCCCATCATTGGCACTATTCGTCCGGAGTGCGATTTAGTCTTCAAGTCATGTTCAAGCGATGATGCATATATTTACAGAAGCAGAGTTAGATGGACATAGATATCATGGAAGGAAATGATTTTAAGTATCCACCTTCATTCTGACGACAGTACATAAATCGCTTAGTGCAGTTAGCAAGCACTTTCTGCAAGGTCACCGCCGTGATGGCGTGGTATTCCTTCACTATATTCTGCTACAATTGCTCGAGGGAAATCGGCTTGGTTCTGTAAACCTTCATTTCAAATATGCCCACAGAAAAATTCCAGCGGGTTTGAATCGGGTGACCGTGTGGGACACTCGATGGAGCTTCAACGATCGGTCCAACGTTGGCCGAATTTCTCGTAGAGATATTCTCCCACCGATTAAGCATGCTGTGCCGATGCATCATTATGCTGCAACCATATGCTACTGCGAACTCTGATATAACCCGAGCTGTTCTAGTAGGTGGATAGAATGTTGGATCGTGGAAATGACCGGTAGTATTGATAGAGCGGATCAAGAGATACTGACAGGCAGAGTCAACAAAGTGTCAACAGGAAGTTCACGTGTTTACCAGAATCACTGGGGTATATCGTCTGGTTGGTTCCAGCTTAGTGATGATTGGCTGGACAGTTGTATGGTCTGATTGGATGACAGCACTCCATGTTGGGTTGGGTCCCGTATACGACACCTCCCTCTTCTTTTGACACGTCTGCCTGTAGTTGCCAACTGTTGGGTATAGATGAACCGATCGGGTGGTCGGCATCTGTGAACCGCATCCAAATCTGACATCAACGCTTGGCTTTCGTTTTCCACTCGATCCGTATTTGCATTTGTCGGTTTCGGTAATGAGAACTCCTCCAGTAATAACTGAAAATCAAACTGGCAATTGTGACGAGGTAAATACTGATTGTTATCAGAGCGGTGTCTGAGCTAGTTCATATGCCTGTGACATGTCTGACCGTTGACCTCTACTAGGTACGTGACTCGACCAATCCGTCTGGTGATTACACCTGGCGTCCATCTGTTTTGCGAAGGCCGGAAGTCTCTTATCCATACCAAGTCACCTGGTTTTAATGTTCTCGCTATTATGTGCTGTTTGGGTTGCGCAGATTCTGTTGTTTCCGAATTGGCTAATTCTCTCACCTCCGGAACGCTTATGTCCCAAATTGACCTAATCTGACGATTAAACAACATTTCCGACGGTGACCTTCCGTTACAAGAGGGGTGTGATGTGATTCGATACATCATTAGGAATGTGTGTATGCAATCGTCCCTGGGGCCGTCGCCTCGCTCTTCGATAAGTGCACGCTTGAACGTGTCGACTAATCGCTCAACCTGACCGTTCGATTGCGGGTGAAAGGGTGGTGTGCGTATATGTGTCACCCCATTAGAACGACAAAATGTTACGAATTCTTCGCTAGTAAATTGTGGGCCATTATCGCTGACTAATGTCTTTGGCATTCCGAATCGGCTGAATATTTGATGCAACTGTCTAATTGTTGCGACTGCAGTGGTCGTCAGCATTGTTACAATTTCTGGCCATTTACTATGAACGTCAGTCTCGATAAGATTTACCATCTACTGGGCCGGCGTAATCTACATGTACTCTTGACCACGGCGTGGTCGCTGCTGGCCGTGACACAGGGGCCAATTTGTTTGGTGATTTTTGCGTGATCGCACAGTTTTCACACCGCGTACACAGGTGTGAGATATCATCATCCATCCCTGGCCAATACACGTAACTTCTAGCTAATGCTTTGGTGCGGGTGATTCCTTGATGGCCTTTGTGAAGTTGGGTGAGAATGGGCCGTTGTAAGGCTGAGGGAACAACCACACGTTCAGCGAAAAGCAAACACGAGTCAACGATTGATAAGCTGTTTTGGCACCGGTGATAGGGGATGAGTTCTGCATCTGATACCCTCGGTGGCCAACCTTCTTTCACGTGCTTCATCACTTTACGTAGTACGGCATCCTGCGATGTGTGCTGCTGGATGGATTTTAGCGAGACTGGTAGGGATTTCGCGGTGTCGAGAATTACCTGGTTGATCTCCGGATCCACTTTAACACTAGCAATCACTGTCTCGTTGTTGTCTGCTGGGTGATCCGCAATTAACCGAGACAACACATCGGCTTGCCCAAAATCTGTGGTCGATTGGTAATGGATGCTAAAATCTTAGGCCAGTAAGGATAGAGCCCATCTCTGTAGGCGGCTGGCTGTAGTTGCCGGGATGCCTTTATGTGAACCAAATATGGTCAGCAACGGTTTGTTATCCACCAGTAATTTGAAACGTCTACCATATAGCATTTTGTGAAATTTATTGACAGCAAATATGATAGCCGGGCCTTCCTTTTCAACCTGGGAATAATTTTTCTCTGCTGATGTTAACGGCCGTGCCAAGTGGATAACTGCTTTCTCAGAACCGTCTGGGTAAGTGTGGGACAACACAGCTCCGATACCATAGTTGCTTGCATCGGCTGCTACCACGATTGGAAGTTAGGGATCGTAATACGTGAGAAGGAGATCGGAAGTCAACATATCTTTAATCCGATATACCGCTGCTTGACACTCTGCTGACCAAGTAAACTTGACCTCTTTCATGAGTAATGCGTTTAGAGGTGCTCGCAGTTGATGCATTTCCGGGAGAAAATTAGAATAGTGGCTAACCATGCCAAGAAAAGAGCGTGGCGTACTGACGTCTGTTGGTGCTGGCATGTTAACAATAGCTGAAATATTGGCTGGGTCGGGACGACGTCCATTCTGATCAATAATGAACCCCAGATATTTAAGTTGTGGCAAAAGTAAGCTGCATTTGTCTGGTCGCAAGCGCAATCCGTACTCTTTTATACGATCCAAAACTTGGTCGAGCCTCACTGCTAGCTCTTCTGGACTTGTCCTGACCACTAAGATATCATCTAAGTAAGCTGCAACGCCGTCAATGCCCGTGAGCATGGTATCCATAAGCTGCTGGAAAATAGCTGGTGCTGTTTTAACCCCGAATGGCAATCGGTTAAACTGAAACAATCCACGGTGTGTGTTAATTGTCAACAATTCCTTCGACTCATCGTCAATAGCGATTTGTAGATATGCATCAGCTAGATCAAGTTTGGCAAACAGTCTACAGCCTGAAAGTTTGGCAAAAATGTCTTCTGCGACTGGTAGTGGATAACTGTGTGTCTGAAGGGCGTCATTGAGATCTGTTCGAAAATCTGCATACACACGAATTGAGCCATTGGCCTTTCGTACCACTACGGTTGGAGCAGCCCAGTCCGAGTAATCGACCGGTTGTATGACATCTCCTAGCTGTACGCGATCCAGATCTAGCTCTACACTGGTTAATGCAGAATAAGGCACCGGATCTTTAGAACGAAAAACGGGTTTGACATGTGCTCTCAGCTGCAATTGGGCCTTCATTTCGCTACAAAAACCAAGTACTTCCTGAAAAACTAGTGTATATCGCTAAAATAACCGTTGTGGAATGGACTGTTGTAACCCTGCATCGATTATTACGGGAGGAATCCTGATGCCCAATGTCAGTTTGCAGACTTTGTTTGGGCGTCTCCGCGGGTTCCGTTTCCACGATGTTGAAGAGAGAGGGTTATCGCAGATACAGCTCGCGCACAGTACACACCCCTTTTGTGCACGACCCGGAGCATCGTTTCACGTACTGCGATTGGTTCAGAGACCGGCTAGTCACACAACCACTGTGTGCAGACATAATGTTTTCCGATTAGTCGACGTTTTATCTGAATGAGCCGATGGCGTATAAACACAGACGTCAGTGGTGCCGTGAAAACCCCCGATACTTCGTGGAATGCCGGCGACAAGGAGATGTAAAGGTGAACGTCTGGTGTGCGTTGCATGGAACGCAAATTATTGGACCGGTGTTCTTGCCTGACAAGCTCAAAGGCGCAGAATACTTGAGGGTGATAACGGAGGTGTTGACCACGCATATTGAACAGTTTCCACTTGGGAAACTGTGTCAAACGTTCTTCCAGCAAGACGGTGCGCCACCGCACTCAGCAGCTACAGTGACGCGGTGGCTTGACGAGACTTTCCCATTCAAGTGGATCGGTAGACACGGACCAGTTCGTTGGCCGCCGCGATCGCCGGATTAAACGCCTATGGATTTCTTCCTTTGGGGTCATCTCAAACGTAGGGTGTACGAGCCAAAACCGGCGACTTTGGACATGCTGAAGAGCAACATAACGGAAGCATGTCGCACAATCCCTACAGTCGTGCTGCTGTCTGTCCTGGAAAACATCAAACGGAGGGTACACATGTGTCTGAAAGAAAATGGGCATGTGTTCGAACACCTAATGTAACAGATTTTTGGAGAACACCACCACGGCTCTTCTCAGGGCCACCAAGTTCTGATTAATCCACCTGGCTTTTCTTTGTTTTTATTCCACTGTCGCCTACTAATGTAGAATTACTCTGACCCTTGGCGGCAACGGCCGAGCATGAAGTGTGCATACTAGGACGACTGCCAATGTTAGCCGTTCGTAAAATTAAAAAATCGTATCGATGAAAGTACGTGTGAAATGCATGACTCACCAAGGGATTGGAGATGCACATAAACAAGTAATCCAATAGGAATTTTAAGTGGATTCCGTCCACGTTCGTTGTTCACTAATACCATCATCCGATGGTCGCACGTTATATCACATAGTGCAATAGTGTCAGAGTTTCGTCAAGGCCCTTTTTTGAAAAGGGATAGGGTGGGAGCGTTAATTACATGTTCTGGAAGGGCGTTCCAAGGTTGTGACACTCGGAGGGAGAAGAAATTGCGTCGACATTCCAGTCGACTGTACTGTGTGATCAACTTAAACTGATGACCTCTTAGGGATGCGTTTTGACTACGTTTCAAAAGGGAAAGACACGTGTGGTTGGGGGTTCTCAGTATCCGGTACACCAATATGAGATCGCCTCTCAAACGACGGTAACGTCCACTGTATAAGTTAAGAGTTATCAGCCTGAGTGGGTAGGGAAGGCTGGAAAGACCTTTGACGTATTTTGTCGCTCTGCGTTGTGCAGTATCGAGTGCAGTGAGGTGGCACTTCTGCCATGATTGCCACGCTTGAATAGCGTATTCTGTGTGCGGTCTAACAAAAGCGCTAAGCATTTTCGGAAAGAT
>CALYDF020004394.1:0-18350 GCA_944474145.2 Dicrocoelium dendriticum
ATGGGCCTACCTCAGAGATGATAAGCCTAATATTTTTTTCTCTGACCCAGTGGTCTAAGAAGTGGGAAAGTGATAAAGGTAAAGCTAAATACAAGGTCTGAAAATGTAGATAAGATGTAAGGATTAAAATCCGCCTGCTAGGATGGCTTCGTCAATGCTTTGCAATAGCCTATATGAGGAATAACTACTGGTTTGCGAACCTGCCAGTCAGTAGGATAGGCTGAATTGCTTGTTGAAATTTTTTAACATTGACGAAGTGACCATTGAAAATGAGAAGCCGGTGAGTTGTAGAGACCAGTGTGTCCATGCAGCCTTTGGATCAACGATCAGTGACGGAAGAGAAGCATGTCAGGAACTAATCAGTAATGGCTAAATATCTTTTGTATTCAGCATTCTAATGTTAGCACCTGTTCAATGCGTGCGACTGATCCGACTGAGACCTCCTGAGTGTCGTGATTGCGGTAATGGATAAGTTAAAAACAAGGGGAAACTGATGGAGAAAATTCATGGGGTTATCCCTTATTAACCCTTACACGAAGCTTTTTAGTGGCATCTACTTTTACAATAGTGCAGCCATAAGGCGGAATTGTCCATAGGAGAACTCAAGCTGGGCAAGAAGAGATCGGAATACTAAAGTCATTTTATACTCGGAATGCTATTCTTAAACACTATAAAATATGTGCGACGGATACCGTTAAAGTCTCTTAGGTGATAAGACGGTAAAGACAATGAATGTACATGAGTTGTGAGATCAAGGTGCTTAGATGTCACGCACTACATCGTGGGCATCCGAAAGCTACATCAGGGCCAGTTTTGAAGAAGTGGTCTTGATGATCGCAGATATGGCAGTTGCTTTGTGTATTGTCAAAACATAGGAATCTTTGGACCTCCATCCTGAATGCCTGCAATTTTTGGATTTCTCTCATGCTGGAAGGCAACGTGTTCCAAATGTTCACATACGCAACTAAGAAGAAACTAGGTCGCAGTCTTTTCATTGTCTATAGCGTGGTAATGGAGTGGCCCTTGTTTCGGAGTTTAGATTCAGATGTGCTCCTTAGTTTAAGACAGGCGATATTACTGTGCAGCTTTCTATGAATTAGCTTATGTAAGATGCCCAGCTTAAGGATAATGCGCCATTGCCATAGGGGCTGAATTTTAAGGTGTTCGCAGCTTTGTCGGTAACGCAATGATGGCGTCCACATCTAAGTCGCCGCTGAGCTTTTCCAAGGAGAACACTGCCCGACTTCCGTAGGTTGCTGCGTATAAAGAAGCAATATTCTAGATGTGGCCGGACGTGGCCCTTTTAAAGTTCTAGCCTTGCATCTGCGGTTTTTATGTAACGGCGTATGTGGAAAGATAATCCACTCACTTTTGCCACTTGCTAAGGAATTTCACTGCGAAGTTGAGGTTCGTGGGGTAATTTAAGCCCAGATTTGTTGTCACGGCATGCTATTTGTTTGTGATGCCATTTATTGTTAGGGACGCAGCAGGTATATAAAAATTTGGGTCACGACATCAGATTTTTGAGCGGAGTAGGTCATTTGCCAGTGCTCTCACAACATTTCCAATGCTTTAAGATCCTCACAGATATTATTAATTGCGGATAATTCATTACCATGGTGAAAGATATAGACAACTTTTAGTCGTTAGCGAAGTTAAAGGAGCGACCGTGCTGCAAACTCATACAAAGTACTTTGGTATAAATTAAAAATAGGGTAGGATCAAGGACGCTGCCTTCACCACGCGACTGGGGACGGCGGTCGGGGTGGATATAGTTTGCGCAACCTTAACAGGCTGCGTGCGTCCTAATAAATAGGAACCCAGCCAGTCTAATAGAGGACCGTCTACCCTGTAAGCCTTTACCTTATGCATCCGGCGCATGTGTGGTACCCAGTCAAACGCTTTTGACATATCAAGGTGAAGAAGGACAACAGAAAGATTAGAGTCAATGACCTCGGTGGCTAAATTAAGAAAGTCCAGCTAACAGGTTGCACAAAATCCAGCAAGTGGAAATGCGTGCTACGATTTATCTATGTGCTCGCCTGTGTAAAGGTGAGTCATGTGGGCCTGTTTAATCTGCTTCCCCATCACTCGCGAGATAAGGGAAGTGCGGGTAATAGAGCGCTAGTTACCAACTTCCTGGGGGCTTCCGCCCTTATGCCTTGGCATAATACTGAAATGTTTCCAAGCAGTCGGGCATTGATTTTTCTGCATTGATAAAGTAAAGAGTTTCAAAAAATAGGGATATCCTCACCACCATTCTTAAGTAGATTGAGCGGCATCCAGTCTGGACCAGGGTTCGAGGATGACGTGGTAGTTGAAATCGCAGCACGGGCCTTATTTACGTCAAACTGCACAGAGGACAGGGACTGTCTACCAAGCACTTGCAGGGACTGAAAGGTTGAACGTATTTCTAAACACTGCGATTCGTTAAAATGTGACCTGAAGACTTCAAATAAAATGCTTGTGTCACTCGAAGTGTCGTTGAGACTAATCTTTAGGATAGGGATCTGGCTTCCATCTTAGAGGTCCGAGAGCACAGGAGCCATCCGTGATTCTTAGCTTTGTTCGCACTATTTAGTGCGGCCATTTCTTGATCAGTTTGCTGCTGCTTAGATCTGGCAGAAAGCTGATGTGCGATCTCATTCGCTCTCGTGATGTGGGCAAAATTGAAGGTTTTGTTATAAGATCGTCTAAGCTGACACATTCTGTTAAGCACATTGGTTTTGGTCACACTATTAAAGGAGTGTCTTAATAAGTGTGAGATGTGAGCTAGAGAGTCGAGACAGTGAAGTATTTTCTCATAAAAGGGCTCAGCCGAGCGATCCACAGAAGCGTACATAAAGACTTAATCTCAATTTCTTGATCGGAAGAGTACAGCACATTTTGTCCAGCTAAGAAGTTGCATCGGGCGGTATATAACGACAGCGTCTGCTTCTGTTGGGTAGGCATTATGTTACCTTAAGCAAGCCGAGCAATGCACTAATCTGGGAGCACCATCTGGAAACTCCCAGCCGACTGACACTCGCGTTGCTGGGATGCCGAGGGTAAATAGTAGGTCAAGCATATGTTTCGCCCTGGGTGGAGCAAATACATGTTGCATCCAGCCGCCTAAACGGATGCATGCTAGTGGGCTTGCATGCTCCGTTGTTGCAGCAGGCTGGAAGCAGTTTAACTCAGGCAGGTTGAAATCTTCTGTAACCAGTTAATGGTCTCAGGAAATATTTAATACTTGCGCAAAAGTAACCATAAGTGCATTGTCACCGTTAACTGAGGTATCAGGTGACCTATAACCACCCCAAAATATACCGTCAATCCCAGGCTATCAGCAGTTATCCATACTGAATCCATCGCCTCAGCCGGGCTCATGATTTCGGACATCTTTCTCTGGGTAAGTATTTTTTAACCTAAATGGCGCACTCGCCCCCTCGTTTATGCACACGAGTTGGCATAGACAGCTGATAGTCAGGAAGTGAGTATTCCTCCCCTGAAGCATAACGGAAAAACCATGTTTCCGTGACAAATATTGCATCAGGGTCGGCGAGGACAGGGGATGTGCATTTTATTGTTCCGAGACCTAGCATTTCTAGGTAGAAGTAAGAAAGAACACTTGGGGTCAACTAGCCTTACGGCTGACGAAATGAAGCCGTTGATGGTTACTTGGCTATCTGCAGAAGTTGTAGGAAGTCATTGAGAAGAAATTGTAGTTGGTAGTTGGGCGACGAGAAGTTTGGTGCCGGGATCAACCTATCGCGGCTTATCCCCACCTGGTCTAAAAGTGCGCAGATTCCGGTGTAGGCTGCAGTGGACTATTTGGCCTGTGTCTGAACTGGAGGCATAAGCCTGAGGGATGTAGCGGGTACATAGCAATCTGGATGCGCATGAACTTGAGCGGAGCTCTGTAGATTACCGAACGTAGTGCGCGCCGTAGGTGCATTGGTTTCGGAGGTGGTACGCGGTGCCGTCTCACAAGCGTCTGGGGTATGATTCGGTAGTGTCCGTCTTGGTGGGCCGAAATACGTTTGCATTAACTTGGTATCGTTGCGGAGTTGTTCACAACTCAATATTATAGTGCGCAAACTTCTACTATCGCCTGAATCCAGGTTGAATGAGGCTGGGAATTTATTGATCCTTTTGGCCCTCATCTCAACTTTTACCAAAGTTTCCCCAATACCGTTAACTTTAACGATTGCGCTCTTAGGCTCGTCCGTCGGTGTGCCATCTGGAACCTTAAATGCAAGTACGCTGAAATCCACATTGTCCAAACAAGGTTGCGACGGCTGCATGCCTGCTGATCTTGATATATTTAAGGCATTTAAGGCAAACAGTGTAAGTTAATCCGGCTAGTACCTGAATCGGGCAGCAGGAGATCTGGTGGTATTGAAACGATTTGTGACAAGAGTTGACAGCCTATCCACAACTTGTCAAAACGCTTGGTGCGTTTTGCTGAGCACTTTGAAAGACAATTTACTGGGCCGAAATTGTTAGATTTCTCGCCGGCCATTGATCGCCCCACTCCATGGGCTGTCCCTTTGGATCCACCCTCTCGAGCAGAAGTTAAACGTGAGGTCGAACTGTTGAAGTTAAAAAAAGCCGCGGGATCAGAAGGTCTATCACCAGCCCTATTCAACTTCGGGGAACCTGAATAAATAAATAAATAGTTTGTTCTCAGTTTCATAGAGACACACCAACGCTGGCATGATCAAGGTTGAATAACAGATGTGTATCACGACGATACATCGGGTTCAATCGTGTGTAGTTGAAACGGTGTCGGGAAGAGTTGATATGTGAGTCTAGTCGACTTGCCAGTATGTAGTTGTGAGCAGTGACTTTATTCAATGGCGAGTCACATCCGCCAAGTCGCAGTGTTGTTAAACAGACATTTGTGGCTTTTTATAGGGAGAACGCTTGCCAGGCGAAAACCCACCACGTCCTGCAACACTGCCGTAAAGCATTTTGAACATTAATGTTGAACTGGCAAAGCCGCTTGACGACTGGTTTTATCTTCGGTTTTCGCAGAGTAATGGCTTCTAATTTCCTCTGTTAGTTGGACAGGTTATTTGATCGGGGTCTCCATAATGTTTGAGGTCGGTGGAGGAGAGGGACATCGCGAATTTTCTTCTCGTTGTATGCCAGGTGGGCAAAAGTTCAACTTTTCCGCTGTCCAGATTTTTCAGATGTATAATGTATGGGAGTATGAGGATATGTCCAGTTCTCCATACTGGACAAGGGTTATGGTGATTGTAGTTCGGTCCTTTCGGAGTTCTACCATGCTCCATCTAAGTCCTTGTGGGTTGTTACGTCCGTCTTGGGCCAAAACTGTTCCTCAGTCCAATCCCAGATCTCCAAGAAGTCCCGGACCTCAGCGAAAAGGGAAAGTGAGGGACAACCGAGAGAAGTCCGCAAGAACAGGCATGGAGTTGAACATTGTTAATGTCCTGTGTTACAATATTTGGGCTTGAGACAAATGCATGTACACTGTGCAACAATAATTATGCTGAAAATGTCTTCTGAATATCCTATAGAATCATTAGCCGTATGGGAGGATTGCTAACGCCTGCGTAAAGACAAGCGCGTTGTACCAGTAAGTAAAGTACGAAGTATCCGTTTAGTATGAGCCAATAAAAGCATACGGATAGAGCAAAGATAGTTAGAATATTGGTAATGATTGTCAGGTGCATGAACAGCACGTAGTTAGCGTAATCCGAGAGGGAGGGCATAATAAGCGAAAATAAATAGGTCGCCGCGAGAGAGTCCTAAAGATCAATTGGTGGCAGGGCAGCGGAAGGATTAAATGCAGATATTCTAAAGGAATAAAGGTTATTGAGATACGGAGTGGCTCCTAACAAGCACTGGATCATCGCATATGCATGGGGCCAATGCCCACTAGCCACTTCTGAAAAGAGATGCCGAATTTACGACGACCGACAGATGGTTGCGCTAGGAGAGATTCAGTGGCCAGATGTAGCCATTCGAATCAGACGCTTGGTCACTAGTGTATGCCTATACGGTCGCTGAGTGTATCAACAGGCCAGTGAAGGTAAGTGATAGGTCAACAGACCAGCTGAGCTGTGACGCAAACAATCCAAGAGAATGAACATTGAAAGAAGGGAGCGAGCTCCGGATATCCGCAAAGTTAACTAGAAGCTATGGCGACTAGCTGCTGCTAAGCAGAGATACTGGCTCTAGAAATGAGTGTATCAGTGGCTGGTGTAGCCATATCATTAAGACGTTTGACCCCTAATAGACACCTACAGTTTCGATAAAGAAATCAACATGCGAGCGAAGATTAGATAGACAGACGTCAGAGGAAAATGAAGGCTGGAGAGTCAGGGAGTGGCTACTTGCAAGCTACATGGAGCCAACAATGACTAGCTAATGCCAAGAGGATTTGACGCGAGTAAGATAAACGACGGATAACGGCGCGCTAGGAAAGAGATGTATGGCCGGCAATAGAGTTCGGATTAAGCCTTCAGTTACCAGTGGATCTCACAGTGGCACATAATTGGTCAAGAAACCAGCTGAGCTGTGACGCAAACAATCCGAGAGAATGAACATTGTAAGAAGGGAGCGAGCTCCGGATATCCGCAAAGTTAAATGGAAGCTATAGCGACTAGCTGTTGCTAAGCATAGATAGTGGCTCTAGAAAAGAGTGTATCAGTGGCTGGTGTAGCCATATCATTAAGACGTTTGACCACTACTGGATACCCACCGTTTCAATGAAGAAATCAACATGCGAGCGAAGCTTAGAGAGAGAGACGGCAGAAGAAAATGAAGGTTGGAGAGTCAAGGAGTGGCTTCTTGCAAGCCACATGCAGCCAACAACGACTAGTTATTGCCAAGAGGATTTGACGCGAGTAAGATGAACGACAAGTCACGGCGCGCTAGGAGAGAGATGAATGGCCAGGCAAAGAGTTCGGATTAAGCCTTCAGTTCCTAGTGAACCCTACGATGGCACATAATAGGTCAACAAACCAGCTGAGCTGTGACGCAAACAATCCAAGAGAATGAACTTTATAAAAATAGGAGCGACTCCTACCGAGCTCCGGACATCCGCCAAGTGTAATTTAGGCTATGGCGACTAGCTGTTGCTAAGCATAGATAGTGGCTCCAGAGAAGAACGTATCAGTGGCTGGTGTAGCCATGTCATTAAGACGTTTGACCACTACTGGATACCTACGGTTTCGATGAAGAAATCAACATGCGGGCGAAAATGAGAGAGACAGACGTCAGAGGAAAATGAAGGCTGGAGAGTCAAGGAGTGGCTCCTTGCAAGCTACATGCAGCCAACCATGACTAGCTACTGCCAAGAAGAGTTGACGCAAGTATGACGAAAGACACATAACGGCGCGGTAGGAGACAGAAGAGTGACCAGCAATAGAGTTCGGATTAAGCGTTCAGTTACCAGTGGATCCTACGGTGGCACATAATTGGTCAAAAACAAGCTGAGCCGTGACGGCAACAACCCGAGAGAATGAACATTGTAAGAAGGGAGGGAGCTCCGGATATCCGCAAAGTGTAACTTAAACTATGGCGACCAGCTGTTGCTAAGCATAGATAGTGGCTCTAGAAAAGAATGTATCAGTGGCTGGTGTAGCCATATCATTAAGACGTTTGACTACTATTGGATACCTACATTTTGCATGGAGAAATCAACATGCGAGCAAAGGTTAGAGAAAGAGACGGCAGAAGAAAATGAAGGTTGGAGAGTCAGGGAGTGGCTCTTTACAAGCTACGTGGAGCCAACAATGACCAGCTGCTGTCAAGAGGTGTTAATGCGAGTAAGATGAACGACAAGTAACGGCGCGCTAGGAGAGAGAAGAGTGACCAGCAACTGAGTTCGGATTAAGCCTTCAGTTACTAGTGGATCCTACGGTGGCACATAACATGAATGATTTACACGAGTTAATAGCCAGGCTGCGCTAGGAGGAAACTGTCCCCACGGACTGGAGCCGCTCCGTCATATTCACAATTTTCAAGTGAAGCTCACAATCGGTATCCGGCAAGCATAGAGGAATCAGTCGGAGCTCCATCGTCTCAAACTTGCATGCCTCTGTCATCCTTCACGGACTGCCTGGCACTGGCGAAAGCCAGATACGTGAAGAGCTGGCAGGATTACGTCGAGGTAGTGGTTTTATTGACCACATCTGCACTTTGCGTCAGTTGCCGGAGCACCGTTACATATATTGGCGGCGCACCGTTGTCCTGTTCCTCGATATCAAATTTGTATTCGATTCGGTGGATAGACTTGAACTTTGAGACTGTCTACACAGGAATGGTGTAGCCGAAATATATGTAAACATTATCCGAGCATTGCATGCGTATAGCCCAAGCAGAGTGTGGGCTCACGGCAAGCTGTCTTCACCCTTTTGTATCTCCAGCTGTGTGAGACAACGATGCCCGCTTTCACCTCTCCTCGTTAACTTCGCTATTGAGGAAGCCATGGAAACCGAATGTACCGGACCCGAATTAGAAGGTGTGGATCCGCCACCTGGGGAACAAATTCATGACTTAGAGAATGTTGATGATATTGCTCTAACCTGTGACAGCCTAAATGCGCCAAGCGGCACTGGTGACATTAGCACTAGTGGTCCCTCAGTTCGGTCTTTGCTTCTCCCCCTCGAAATACAAAGCTTTCCTCCAAGCTTGGCCTAGACCGCCTCCTACGCTGACCGTTGGTGGGGATCAGCTAGCAGTCGTTCTAAAATGCATCTACCTGGGAAGTTGTATCAGCGTCCTTGGGCTTAAAGATGAGATCATGAACCTTATAGCAAAAGCTCGGGACGCTTTTGCTAACCTTCGCCACTTATGGCGCAGGCGCGACATCACTCTTGCCCTGAAGGGTAGAGTGTACAATGAAGCAGTACGTTCGACCCTATTGTACGGTTGTGAAACCTGGCCGCTTAAAGCAGCGGACCTGAAGAGGCTAGTTACGTTCGACCACCGGTGCCTTCGTAATTTAGCTCACATCTGGTGGGAACACCGCGAGAGCAACATTGCAGTTATTGTAAAGTTGCATACAAAATATAGTAACCTGGTGAAAGATGGCCTCAATTATCCTTGCAGTAGACTGTTATGAAACGATTATAAGCTGGGGTGAAGCTAGGACCAACTGGATTACGATGCAAAGCAAAGAGCATTCAGTTCTTACAGCAGCGTTCCAAGATGAGAGGCAAATGCCAAGAATCGGTGGGGAGTGGATGCATGCGAAAAGTGGTGCGGTGTGTTGGTACTGGCACTGATAACAATGAAGCACCGATGCAAAAATAATTAAATATCTGCCAGAAACGTGAGAGACGGGAAAGGTAGCCATATCAACCAACCAACCAACTGCCTGACATCAGGCATTTGACGGTCATCTTCAGTCACCAGGTTTTTTCCACCGACTCCAGATCTGTAGCTGCCTTGCCGGAGTCGGGTCTTTTTACAGTGCGTCCTCCATCTGAGTATAGCAGTAGCGTATGCGCCCTTTCCGTACTAATGCACTTCACTTTCTTCCAAATCCTTGCACACTTGTTGAACCTAGCGTGGTTACCAGGATGTCCTCCGAGGGCACTGGACACCAGTTCATCCGACTACATCAGCATACAATTCGAGAAATCTAATACTGCATGTCCACACGTGGCATCGCCTGTCATACAAATGTTGTTCGCGCCGGCGCGGTGCATACTTTTAGCTGCAACTGAAGACATCCTACCGACATGACCAATTACGCAGACTACTTATGAATCCACAACGTTGGAGAGTCCCAGATACACGGACGGGGTTTTAATCAGTCACAGAAAACAGTGATGAAATATCGACATTCATGGTTGCCTCGGCCATTCCGCAATACCCCTCAGGAAGCGCAAACATTCAAATAGCCATGTCATTCACACCACGCTTCTCTTGCACACAGTCCATAGTAAACAAGGTGCACATACTGGGCTGATTGATAACCTTATCTAATTCGCATATAGAAACAAAAACATGGTTACAAAACATGCAGCTGATGTTCTGTTATACATACTTGGATAAGTGATGTCAGCAACGGACACGCAGATCAGCATAGTGTTGCTTGTATCAAATACGTCCGTAAATACTTGAAGACACCACAGTTTGAAATTACTGGTTTTAGTAACAACCATGACTCACGATGGGTCAACGCTACAGGTGGCTGACCTGACATCCTTAACGGCTGCATATACAAGCCACCGCATGGCACCAGGTCTAAGGTTGATGCAATCGCTTTAAAGTTTTTCTGAGGTTCTGAATATTTCCAAACACCATAAAATATTGGAGTGGACTTTAACTCGATCCATTTCTCCTGGAGGGATCGCCCTGCACCTCCAAGCTAGCAAGATGTCCTTGATAATACTGTCACAAATGGCTAGCTTTAACACATCCTCACACCCACCAGGGATTCCAAAGCCCTTGATCGTGTTTGTACTAATGACCTCACAAATGCCACAGTCCGTGTAGTCGGTAACATTGCCGGCAAATAAATAGAACATTTATTCTCGACCGTGGGAGACACGCCTTAAAAAGCATGATCTTGATATTCCAAACGCGTAACATCAGTAATGATGCAGAAATTTTGCAAGTTAACCAGTACCTACTTGATATGTGCATACGTATGTGCCGTACGTACATGCGTACACGTGTAAGTAATCGTGTTGTGTGAAATTGTTACTGTTACAGTGAAATAGTGATTTTTCGGAACTATAGGAATGGATAAGATGAAATCATTGAAGTGGTTGACGTTCGCGAAGTAACTAGAGAGCCTGCGGTATTTCCAAAGGCAATGACTTTAATTAGTGGCGAGTCATGTCCGCCAAATCGCAGTGTTGCTAAGCTAATGTAGGTAGCATTTTATGGAGCCAACGCTTGCCAGACGGAAACCCACCAAGTCCTGGAACAACGCCGTCAAACTATCGACTGGAGCGGAAGTAACGCGAAACAGCCAGTTGGCAACATGTGGAGGTTGTTCCGCTTGTCGGCTAAGGATCTCAACGTGGTCTAGCCTACCATCAGGCCATATGGCACAGAGGCTTACACATCAAATCAACACACAAACTTCAGACAATTACATCTAACAAATAAGGAATGTTCCTCTTTACTCATTTGATCTTTCGATTAGGATGGTTACACCCGGCTACTGACGTTGGTATGGCCACCAGCCAGCTTTATAACTGCTCTACTTACTGCCTTAAGGTAGGTAACCTACTGCAAAGGAAACGTTTGACCCAGCCGAAAAGTACCATTACCTCAGAGAAAGCCGTAGCCAAACTCAAGCAGCTGCTCCCGAAATATAGACGAACTCAATAATTTCAGACTATAATATTTACGAGTGGAATCTTGGCCCAGTAGCTGCACACCAAAGACAAGGTGCTTATGTCAGCAGCACTTGCTGCAATAAACACAACGTAAAACGCTAAACCGCTCACGGCTTGTTCCTCGCTTTCACTTTTCTCAGAGGTCATGAAATTCCTAGGGACCCGTGATTGCACCAAGAAACTTTACCTTCACTTGTGATGGTAACTGGTAAACAAAAGGACCCACTTGACCATGACTTTGCCTCAAACCGATTCATCTCCACTCACCACCATGACTGGTTGTCAGTGTGGATAGCTGGACAGGGTCCTCACATCCTGGAAAGTATACAAACACCAAAAAGTCAGACCACAGAATCTGAAATGTTTTCTCACCTGCGCAAATATTCCACCGACTCTTCATGATTCTACCATCCTCGAGCGACCACAAGGACTATGGCCAGCCTTGACTGAGCTATTCGTTCAGCCAACAGAGAGAATTGGGCATGGTAAATTTGCGAATAACCAAGTGAACAATCGGCCTATAAGCTTATTTGACAGTTGTGCAGTACCGTTTAAATGAATCGACGACAGTGTTACATGACGTGGTGGGTATTAGCCTGGCAAACGTGATTTCTATAAAATGGCACAAAAGTTCGTTTACCAACACTGCGTTATGGCGGAGGTGACTCGCTACTGAATAAAATCACTACCCACAGTTACACACTGGCAAGTTGACTAGATTAATAATTCATCATTTGTTGACTCATTCGATACTCACTGCACATCTCGTCCCCACTACACTTACTATGTACGTATTATATAGTCTACCCTCATAAATCCATTTTATCGTCATCACACTGACGATTTTGTGCCTCATGAATACTTCATCCATTTCTGCGACCTATGCAACTCTTGGCCACATCCGATTACATGTGTCGCAACATGCCTGTTGCGAAACCTAATTGTTTGTAAAATTTTATCACGCCTAATTTGTTGTGGTTTGATCACTTCGGGAATAAAGTTAGCTATTTGTTTAAAGCGGGGCCGTAGCAACCTACTGACAATAGTCATATACTCACTATTACTTCCTGACAAGAACGTAGTCTATAACCCTATAACGAAATGAGAAGCATTCAATAAACACTTTTGCCAATCCTACACTAGTATCGATTTGTCACTACCAGCTACGCTGCCTAGACAAACCGACGACGAACTAGGTACTATAGACCAATATGTGCGCACTATAAACTGCGTCCTAAAGGAACTTAACCTGTCTTACTTCCCCGGCTTAAGCGGTGTCCTCTAATCTATGCATATCTTAGGCGGTCGGAATATACACATTCTGCTCCTCACACTCCACGAATAGTATGGCTCTCCTACCCATGTAGAAGCATGTAGTGATCGTGTCATCACACAAGCGAGGTTGTCGCCAACGTGTGGACACCTACTAACCTATCAGTCACACGGCTTTGGCAACTAGACATTCATGGGGTTGGACGTAGAAACAAACCTAGAGGGCGCTTCATGCTGCTTGTCAGAAAGTTAAATAACGCTTGCGGTGCACCTAATAACATCACAAAGCGAAAGCAAATGACAGCCGGGGTATAGGAATGATGTACCAACTCAGCAAGGTACCGGTTTCACCACGAATGAACCACGATCACGCTCGATTGGGACGCCGAAGTGACTGCTTGCGAAATAGTGGACGTTGAACAAACCGTGACCCGAGCAAGTGAGACGATTTCAAGGACCAGTCAGTGTCCGGCCACACACACGCACGACCTTGAATCGGCTGATAAGTGGTAACCAATCAAGAGTACCGTTACGGTGGACCATAGCACGGGACCCTATGCACGCTTCCACAATTGGTAACGTCACCTATTGAGGTATCCTACTATTCTGAAGATAACCGCACTCCCCACCGTAAGTAAACGCCGGTGCAACGAAATTGGGAAGGCACATGCTAATGACGCAGCTCCTAACCCCTACCTGGCGTCCTTTGTGTCCGCACTGCAAGGACGACTCCGTGCTTTTTCTTAGATGAGCACCAGAAGACACGAACTGATGAAAGAGCGTGGTAGTTATACAAGTGTAGGAAGTGTACAACGTCTAGATTTTCAAATCCACGATTTCGTCGGGGGTGTTGGTATCAACCTGCAATGTAATCGTAAAGCAACTTTGAGATGAAGTGCCACAGTACGGCGCGCGGTTGCAGTAACTGCCTCCGTAACCTACGAATTGCAGATCTACGGTGCACGACATGGAGCCAGTTTTTGATGCATTTCGCCAAGTCCCTGGGCGCGATGCCCGTCCTGTGAAACGTTCTAAATAATATGTCTATTGAATGGTTGCCTTGCTGCACATGCACTTATCATATATGGCCTGGTAAATCGTCGTTTTTTTGATTGCCAGCAGGTTACCAGCACCTGAAAAGCTCGCCTGCGAGGCGACTGCGCGTGTGAATACGCGCTCACACACGTTGCTGGTACATTCGTTGCGCGTTTCCCTTTGTATTCGTTGCAAAAAATGACACCTGATCGATGTAAATAATGTGAAGGCATGTTAATGCTCACGTGAAGCAATTTACGAATTTGTCATGTGCCTCTTGGTCTGCAGGGGCGGCTTCGAAGGCGTACACGCTTTTCACTGTAGTGGAAGGGATGTGCATGCCAGTTAAGACTTGTGGAAAGACCTGCCGTTCGGCATCTCCAATTGAATTAAGCTCAGTACCCATTGAGGTCAAGATGCCGAGGACGAAATGCCGAAGGTCCTAAAACAAGTGAACAAGTGGTCAAACACGTTATAAGGTTACTGTTCGAAGGTTTATCAGCCTTTTGAATTTCTGCGGCGACAGCTGTTTACGCATGGCGGCATGTGGGACCGTAATCTGCATTCCTGTGTGAAATGCGAGCTACTTACTTCCTGATTTATTTGCTTTTGTTTCCTACCGAAGTATGGAATGCGGAAAGTTCTCATATAAAGCTGATCGTATAACGTGAAGCGCAATTACAACATACCTGTTTCCCTTAGGATAGCAAGACCTGAGATCGTAGAAAGGTTAGGGAATGTATCAACGGAAGCATGGAAGGAAGAATCAGTGTATGGTACGCCAAATTGGCACTGCACTTGCTTCCGCTGCGTTAGAGATCGATGTTGACGTGGCCGATGTATTGAAAAGCTTGACGGGCGCAAGGTCCGCGTAAGAAGCAGCTGACGGCTTTCGCTTTTTCATCCTCGGCAGGCTTAATTCATCCTCCAAAATCAGTCGTTTTGGACGGCGGCTTGCAACGTTATGACCCTGTAGATTGGAAAATTACGCGAAACGCTTAGACGGAGTTCCCATTAAAATAGTTTCATTCAAGTCCTCGATATCCGTTTGACTTCCGAGTGATCGTTTTAGAAAGCTAGCGTAATCAAAGTCATCTGCGCATTGCATGTCACCATGAACCAAACCGGTGTTGCGGAAAATTCTGACTGTTTGTTTTCTCTCCGTCAAACTGGGATGTCTATGAACCTGCACAGAGTCGTGATACCAGTAATGTGGCACACTTGGAATGAGCGCGGTCACACCATCCGTTTGCTAGCACATGCTTCTGTTAATGTCCACCTCACTGTCACCGCTGTCTGTAAGGCGAACCACTTGATATGATGGTCCTGACATGGCATCCAACATGCACGCCGCTGTCAATGAAACCAGATAAATGTTGGTAAATGTAACGGTGGACGAACCGCATAATGTACGCGGATATCGGGCATTTGCTCATTAACCGAACGTTAGATCACAATCCCACGGCACACAGTTAGCTCATTCTTGCAGGCATACAGCGTATAATGCACATTAGTATGGTTCACATGGCACGCCACAGTTGGTGTTCAGGACGAAGTACACAAACGTATACAAACATGACATCAGTTGTCCACGAAAGTGTGTAACAGAGGGACAATTACGGTGCAGCCGAAAGTATTAAACATAACACATTTACATGTTATCTCCGTTGTGGAATAGGTGAGCAAGTGGGTGTCCAATCATTCTACACAAAGTATACGCACATCACTGGACCGAAGTTTATGCACGTAGAGGTCGGCAGTTCCGGCTAATGATTGGCACGTTAAAAATCCTGTGTTGTTCGCCCTTTTACCTATACTGCATTTGACAAAAGGCTTGCCGGAAATATTGATCACATTGTCCGGAGGCTTAGAGAAATAGAACACTCTATTGAGGAAAAATGTAAGTTGGAGTTTAATAAACACGCAGTTTACACCGTCAGCACATGCGGTCGGTACACAATGGCATAATCACAGGTTTATGTTAGTCGTGAAACTGAATTTAAAGTGTTACGCAACCTCTTTTTAGCAAATAGATATGCGACTCAATATGAACAGCAGATAGATTGTCTAAAGATCGATGGTTGCGAACATCCTGCGATAAATGCGTCAGCGAGTGAACCCTAAAAGTCGGTTCATCGGCGCCATACAAGTCGCAGTAGCCCTCAGCGAAACATTGCAAAACTGAAACTGCGAAGTCACAGTGAGTGCGAGGTAGCTTCTCGTGACATAGTAAATAGATCGATGAAGTTCTTGTAGTAGGCATCTGGCAACACATTAAGTAGCACCGCTGGTCCAGAGTACAGTGAGAATTGTCTAAATTTCGTAGCCTTCCAGTAAGAAAACCACCGAACGCCACTACAATGTCCGGTGATTTCCCGTGGCCAGCGCGATAGAGTACCGTACATCATTGCTGGCAATTGCCAGATTTGCCGCCGAGTAAGGCGGCACTTCCTCTTAGCAGGGGCCGATATCCTCCAGGACATTATCCTATGCATTGCACCGAGGCATACAGAGTGCTTGTAGTCACTTCGGAATGCGCTAATCATAGCTCTATTTATGCACTCGAAAGGCGATTGCTCGTTTCGGATAGCACTCCGAAATGTTTCCTCTGGAGGAAGCCGACAATTAGTTTGCGGAAGTGTGACCCAATGATTTGCGTCCTCATCACGTTGACAGCACTTGTCACAACTGCTGTAGTCGGAGTATCCTTCGATTCTGTTCGCGAATGTTAGTGTAGGGACATCGCATCTCACACCGGGTACGTATATATTTGTTGCAAATGACTTACCAGTTGATTTCACCCGGACCACACGCAAAACGATGAGCACTTTCATTTAGGCAGCCAAAAATTGACACACATCCGAGGGTTTAACTGGATAATGGTATATCCCCACTGCAAAGGGGGTTGAAACAAACGGTGAAATGATTCTACGCAGAATTGGCCACACCTGCAATCGAGACGAAGTGAAAGGGGAGAATCCGGCTATATGCAGTTGGATTTTAACCTCCTGTGGTGGGCTAAGATTGTGGCACGGACATGCTGTCATCAAACCAAGGGGTACACCACGGTGACTGTAAGTCACGGATTCCAAGCTGGTGCTTGCCTTTTCCGGTGGAGTCTGCATCAGGGTTTTATAGTCCTTTGGCAAGTCGGGGTGATATAGTCGTAGAATAGACAGTAACTCATTACCAGCTGACAACGATATACGACAATGTATAATCCAATGTCGCAGCTAATTCTGCAGTGCTTTGTCCTTTATGTCGGATACTCCGGTGACAACCACGTGGTCTATGTGATGTTGTATATCAAATGCTGCGTACACTACATATCAATGGTAAGGGTAGCCGCAATCTCACTTTCTGGAACGATACTGCTGCATGGATTCACTTCTGTGTTTTCAGAGATATGTTCAGCGTCATGAGCAAGTGCACTACGCTGGTCTATACACTTCATCAGAATTTGCACATATATAATCTGATTCCGTCGGAAGCACTGTTACACCACTAGTACCCATGTGCATGTGCACATCGAGAACTTCTTGTGTGTACACAGGGTGCAGCGATTCCGCCCCCTTACGCCATTTGTATAACCTTACCCGGATAGGTATGACCACAAGCGATAATTTCTCCTCATCTCAGGCGCCTAGTACTCTTGACGTAACATTACATGGGTCACAATGGGTAACTCATGAAATACCAACACCAAAATCCCAGTAGGATGACACCAAGTAGAGAGCAGTCAAAGCTACGGCCATCAACAGCGCGCACGAAAAGTAATGACCAACAGCTATGCAGTGTAACAAATGTATTCACGTTGATAACAATTTGTGTAATTCACTTCATTTTGAACCACAGCTCTGCCGTACTTTTTATTAATAATTTCTTCCCGACGCTTTTCTGTTGTGATTCACAAAATCTTGGTGGAACCACGATTCCACAATGAATTGGCACGATTTTTCGTGACGCTGCGCTGCGTGGGTATGTACGTGAAGGTGTACAGTACCAAAATCGGGTTTCTAGCCAGAAGCGATATTGTCAAGTTATTTAATCCGCTGCGGCGATTGACAACGTAGGAGACCAAAGCAGTTCGAAATGAAGCTGTTGGCTTACCTCGGTGGCATTGTATTCTTTGCTTTGCTCAACAGAAGGCCTCTTGTGCCGTGCAAAATGCAACCACGTTTTGATATGGCGTGTGATGGCAGCATCCGGGGTTGCATCACCCATGCGTTGCCGAATGATGCCTTCCTAGTTTTTATGGAATATTTTATGTCAAACTACCTTGCACAGTGCCATTCACAGTTGTCCGTCTGAATGCAAACGAACCTCCCGCGCCGGAGTAATTGATCTCCACGGCAAATGATTTCATCATTAACCGCTCCATGGTACCGCGGACGACAAGTTGCACGTTATCCCCGTGCACAGTAGACAAATGGTTAACCTGAACAGAATTAAGCTACTTAGCAAGTAATAGCATTGATTCTGAAAAGGATTTTTGGGAGTGACGAAGCTACATGCAGCCCGCGAAATTTGGGTTAACGCTCGGGACAACGTCCCCGCACCAGATGTGGTATTAGTCATTTTTTGAAAGGCATTTGACACGGAACCACATTTCTAGCTTACACAAAATCCGTCTTAACAAGGTATATTCTATCGCGCTCTACATTTGTTGACTGCATTCTTGGATGGTAGCGAGTTATGTTTACGAGTGGGTAGCTGCGTTTCGTTTTG
>CALYDF020004395.1:0-18372 GCA_944474145.2 Dicrocoelium dendriticum
AACGACACCGTGGACGCTCTAGCTAGGGGAACGGATCAAGCACAGCACACAGAGCAGTCGCGCGTTGCAACCGAAGCGAGCGCCAAGCAAAAATGGCGATGAGCAAGTAAAGCATTCGAACTCAGCAAGCAGTTCAACAAACCACACCGGTTGCCTAAGTGTACAATTAAAGAATTTTGGTTAGAATTTTACACAAGCAAACCGGGGAATCTCCAGACTGCTACAGGCCAACCTCCGATGAGTGGAGAACACCAAAAGTAACGCTAGGAAAACTTTGTTAAGGGGGGGGGGCGAAACGCTATCTAGTGCTAAATATAAGGCACCGGAAGATAGCTAGCTAGGGGAAAGGTGTGGTCACGTGCGCGGAGAGCAAAGATGGTCGCGGAGCCGATGAGCGTCGCGCCGTTCGAAGGCGGGTGCTATGTTGACTCAAACAAACGCGGGCAACGTTCAAACAGGCGAGCGGCTAATTTGCTATGTATATCGAGAAAATATAATTTTGTAATTTTGTAATATTTTACGCAGCATGCGGCAGCCAAACAGGGGAATCTCCAGGTCACTACACAGCCCCCCTCTTAGAAGGGAACCGTAGGTGACGCTTCGATCTACGTGAGGACTGTCCGTCGCCGGCCAGCCTTCTGCGAGACCAGGCGGTGAAACCTGATGCAGCTGCTGGGGGAGAACCAATGCGATCGGACGCTAGGAGGCTCCCACCCATGTCCTCCCTACAGGTGCCAAAAACACAAAATGGGGGGAAATGTTCGTAGCGTTCGAGTGCGTAGTGTCACAGCACATGATATCTGAGCACGTAGTGTCCGAAAACGTAACGTTCGATTGTCGTTGAACGTCTGCGTGTCGGGGATATGAAAAAGAAGCGGAAACGCGGAGTGTCAAACAGATGCGAGCGACAGAGCTAACAAGAGACGATAGCACTTACCGAGTGCGATAAGCGAATAAAGCGAGTATCATTTTGTTTTCAAAACGATTTTCTCCTTTTTTAGGTTTTCAAAACGTTTTTGCTATTTTTGGGGTTTTCAAAATGTTTTTGCGGCTACAAGCAAAAAGGAAGCGGGAAAGGAAGAATGAAAAGAAGACTTGTAGTGGACTCGGACCCAAAGAATAAATGATGATCAGAAATGACAAGACTCACAGAAGGGTTTTGACGTGGGTTAGAAGTCCAACCACATAAAACTTCCTAGTCCTCTTGCGTCAGCCACTCCGATGGATGACACCGACGATAGTGAAACCAGTTGAGACGGAACGAGATCTGTAGATGAATATTGCTCTAGGTTAGAACGTAGTGACCGACAATGCCATAAAATCCGTAGCACAAGAACACAGAGAGAACACGTCGATTTGCCCGCGTGGTTCAAAAAGTGTATTATTTATCAATCAAAACAAGTATACACGGTTAATGTACAAGAATTGGTTGTAATAGGAAAGGAATGTACAATGAAAGATAAGTAACTTTACAGGCGCTACAGACTAATCTTTTTATCGCGCTGGCCAATAAACCCGACTACCTGACCCAGTCGATTTCGGACGTTCGGTCGGAGGCGTTGTCGATCCAGCAGTTTTGTCGGATGAGGAAGCTTTCGGCTCGATAGAATGGGAAGTAACTAAGTCGGAAGGGTTAGTCGGAGAATGCTTCGTAACATCGGAAGTAGGCGTGTCGTCGATCATAGGCTGCGTTGACTCGTCCGAAGGTGGACGGGAGTCATCGTCGATCTCAGGTTCCACATGGGCAACCTCGAGACGGTCAGTAGAGACAGTTTCACGTTTACCGTGGCGGTCGATAATGAATACGCGGTCCTTACGCTTAAGAACCATAAACGGACCTTCGTAGGGTCGTTCGAGTGGTGTAGTGCAACTGAAGACATGCTCTTTCAGTATCTTATAACATTGGATTTTATGGTTGTTTTTTTACCTTCGAAACGTCCATTTGTTTAACTGACTGCACATCCATAGTCACAAACCGTTTTGGTGAGTTCCTCGCTGCACATTTCTCGCTCTGTCTGATTCGCTTCCTATTCTTGTAGCCTGTACAATATACGTTGGGTTCAGTCGCCTCCGATTTCTATACTGTCGTATTTGACACGTCTTACGTGTCATTGCTTACCGACTAGTATCCCAGGTTCCGCCCAGCAATTGGTGACCCCGACGTGACCCGAACACGCAATTGGTGACCCCGACGTGACTCGCCAACCGGCTCAACACAACCCTGGAGTGACTCGCCAGCCGTCCCACAGCCCCCATCCTCACCCCATTCCCCGCCCTCGATCGCAGACACCCGCGAAGGATTGGTCCTTAAACGCCGCCTAGGCATTGCCGACGAGGACGCCGGATTTCTTCGTGGGACGAGGACGCCCGCATTCCTTCGTGGGACGAGCACGCCTGGATTTTTTCGTGGGACGAGGACCGTGGACCAAAGTGCGGTGGGGGGAGTGACACCTCCCAAGCGCACCGTCGGGTCTGCAGCAATGGGAAGGTGCTGTCGGCCTTTTTTCTGGACTAGCCAGTTTTTTGTGCAGTCCGACCAGCCCGCCCCGACGGCCCACCGATGATGCACTCTGGTCCACACGATCGTCATAAATAAGACTAACAAAAGCCTGGACCCAGCGAAATCTGCTACACCCCACTTTGGGAGCTATTCTCAAGCCCCTGCAAACATTTGCATCCACCCTCACCTTCCGTTCCCCCCACTAACAGCTCCATCGAAGGCTTCCATCCTTCAGCCTTCTAGGGGGAGGCCCTTGTAGTGCAACTGAAAACATGCTCTTTCAGTATCTTATAACATTGGATTTTATGGTTGTTTTAACCTTCGAAACGTCCATTTCGAAGGTTAAAACAACCATAAAATCCAATGTTATAAGATACTGAAAGAGCATGTTTTCAGTTGGACTACAAGGTGACTTCGCGAGCACTGGATAACCCGGAACCCTCCGTACCCCTTGATCCGCAACCTATCCCGCCGCAACCCCAGGCAACCGACCGACGCGGTAGACAGGTCAAACGTCCGGTCCGTTTTTCTGAGTTTGTAAGCGTTTGCTATTTCCATTCACACGCCTTTTTCGTATTTAATGGTTATCCTGCGTCTCACCCACAAACGTTTTGCAAAATCGATAAAAAAACCCAAAACATTTTGCAAAACCTAAAAAGCGTATTTGCTTTTATCATACATGCTATGTCCCCTCTCCGGCGTCAAGCCACTTCTCAGACCCTTGTCAACCCCCTCTGAGTTCTATCTTCCAGAAACTCAACCGCCGGAACTGCCCAGGCAACCCTCGAGTAGCTCGCCAACCGGCTCAACGCAACCCTGGAGTGACTCGCCAGCCGTCCCACAGCCCCCATCCTCACCCCATTCCCCGCCCTCGATCGCAGACACCCGCGAAGGATTGGTCCCTAAACGCCGCCTAGGCATTGCCGACGAGGACGCCGGATTTCTTCGTGAGACGCGCACGCCTGGATTTTTTCGTGGGACGAGGACCGTGGACTAAAGTGCGGTGGGGGGAGTGACACCTCCCAAGCGCACCGTCGGGTCTGCAGCAATGGGAAGGTCCTGTCGGCCTTTTTTCTGGACTAGCCAGTTTTTTGTGCAGTCCGACCAGCCCGCCCCGACGGCCCACCGATGATGCACTCTGGTCCACACGATCGTCATAAATAAGACTAATAAAAGCCTGGACCCAGCGAAATCTGCTACACCCCACTTCGGAAGCTATTCTCAAGCCCCTGCAAACATTTGCATCCACCCTCACCTTCCGTTCCCCCCACTAACAGCTCCATCGAAGGCTTCCATCCTTCAGCCTTCTAGGGGGAGGCCCTTGTAGTGCAACTGAAAACATGCTCTTTCAGTATCTTATAACATTGGATTTTATGGTTGTTTTAACCTTCGAAACGTCCATTTGTTTAACTGACTGCACATCCATAGTCACAAACCGTTTTGGTGAGTTCCTCGCCGCACGTTTCTCGCTCTGTCTGATTCGCTTCCTATTCTTGTAGCCTGTACAATATACGTTGGGTTCAGTCGCCTCCGATTTCTATACTGTCGTATTTGACACGTCTTACGTGTCATTGCTTACCGACTAGTATCTCAGGTTCCGCCCAACAGTGGCCTGCGTAGACCATCGACTCGAAGGAAAACGTAAGCACAATGCAGTAGATCTTGTGGAACGAACGATTTACGTCGTTGTTCTCGCACGTCGGTTCCTTTGATATGGCGCATGCTCGTGGCTAACTGCCGAGCGTAATTCGCGTCGTAGCGGGGTGTTCTGGGATTTCCAGAAAAAAAGTCCCCAGGTAGTCGAAGAGGTTGTCCATATACCAGTTCGGCGCTAGACGTGTGCAAATCAGCTTTAAGAGCTGATCGGATACCAAGTAGTATCATAGGCAGTGCTTCGGTCCAGCTTAGTGCATTAGCGGCACTATGTGAGGCCTTCAGCTGTCGGTGGAAACGTTCCACCATGCCGTTGGATTGCGGGTGATAGGCGGTAGTCCGGATGCGTTGACATCCGAGGACTTTGAGAAGATCGTTGAAGGTCGAAGATTCGAACTGCGGACCGCGGTCGGTAGTCACGGTGGCTGGACAGTCATGTGAAGCGACCCAGCGCTCAACGAAAGCGCGCGTTATGTTGTCCGCGGATACGTCGGGTATAAGTACGGCCTCGGGCCAACGGGTGTATCGGTCGATCATGGTCAGAATGTAGACCATTCCTCTGAATGGTGCCAAGGGTCCAACTATGTCGAGATGGACATGGGCGAGGCGAGCTGAGACTTGCGGAAAACGACCAAGCGAAGCGGACACGTGCCGCTATATCTTGGTCTGCTGACACGTTAGACAACCGCCTGCCCGGCGCTTAAGATCGCGTTGCATTCCGAGCCAAACGTATCTCTCGGATATGAGCTTGATCGTGGCTCGGATGCCTGGATGAGCGATGTTATGAAGTGTGTCGAAAACTAGACGTCGAAAGGTTTCTGGAACGACGGGTCGAGGTCGTCCAGTAGAAGTATCGCACAAGATTGTGCCATCAGATGACGGCAGTGGATGCGATGTGATTCGTAGCAAATAATCTTGTTTGACGTTCTGACAGTCAGTGTCGGTTAGTTGCGCGTTAGCCATGGCAGATAAGTCGATTGCCTGGCCAGCGGTGTGGATTGCGGAGACGCGCGAAAGAGCGTCAGCAACGACGTTATTCTGACCTGAAATGTGTCGGAGGTCAGTAGAAAATTGAGCCATGAAATCCAGCTGACGAACCTCACGTGGTGAGTGTCGAGCTGATTGATTTCGAAAGGCGTAAATAAGCGGCTTATGATCGGTAAAGATAACGAACGAATTACCTTCTAAGACGTGCCTGAAATGTCGGACGGTAGAATAAACCGCCAGCAGTTCGCGTCTGAACGTGCTGTAGTTGGCTTCTGTCGGTTGTAAGCCTCGGGAGTAGAAAGCGAGTGGTTTCCAGCATCCTTCAGTGAATTGCTGCAGGACGGCGCCAATGGCGGTGTCCGATGCATCGACTGCAACGCTGAGTGGAGCTTTGGGATCGAAATAGTGAAGCATAACGGCTTCGGCCAAGGCCTCTTTGCAGGCCTTGAAGGCTTCGGTTGCAGCGGGGGTCAACTCGACGTTGCCGTTCTTGCCTCCACGAAGTAAGTCGGTCAATGGACTGAGTAAGTCGGCACAACGTGACAGAAATCGACGGTAGTAGTTGATCATCCCACTAAAACGGCGGATGGCGGCCAAAGTAGTCGGAACGGGAAAGTCCTTAATAGCGCTGACTCGCTCTTCGAGCGGCCGTATGCCACGCTGGTCAATTCGATGACCAAGAAATTCGATAGATGGTTGCTGAAAGATGCATTTGTCAGCGTTGACAGTAATGCTATTAGAGGATAACCTCTGGAAAAGCATCTCGAGGTGCTCCGCGTGCTGTTCCTCGGAAGAACTAGCTACCAAGTTGTCGTCTATATAAGGATAAAAATGTCGAGACCTCTCGCGACAGAGTCTATGAAGCGTTGAAAAGTTTGAGCTGCGTTGTGAAGACCGAAGGGCATTCGCAAGAATTCGAAAAGTCCGAAAGGCGTGATGACTGCGGTTTTCGGAATGTCATTCTTGGCTACAGGGATCTGGTGGTAAGCGCGAACCAGATCGATCTTCGAGAACACACGGGCGCCACGTAGGCTAGCTGTGATGTCCTGAATGTGCGGAATCGGATAGCGGTCGGGGACGATAGCGTTATTGAGAGCGCGATAGTCGCCACATGGACGCCAGTCTCCTGACTTTGTAGGCACCATGTGTAGAGGCGATGCCCACGGGCTCTTAGACGGGCGAATAATGCCTAAGTCTAGCATGTGCTCGAATTCGGAGCGTGCAATTTTGAGCTTGTCGGGGGTCATGCGCCTGGCTTTTGCGAACACAGGCGGACCTTTCGTAACGATGTGATGTGTCGCGGCGTCGGTTGCGGAAGGCAACGGGACGGCAGGACGGAAGGCCTGCGGAAAACTATCGAGCAGCGTCTGCCCGACGGGTGAACTAAGTTGAGTCGCGTACACGGGACTGATTGACGCGGTGTCGGTCAAAGCCCCAATGACTGCGAGATTCGTAAGGCGGTCGACTAGACGGTGTCGCTTAACAACGACGAGTAGGTCGTAATGACCTAAGAAGTCGAGACTAAGGATAGGCGTTTGAACATCCGCAACGAGGAATATCCGTTTGAAAGCGCGTCGGAGGCTGAGATTTAGCGTGCGCGAGCGTTGACCATATACGCGGATATTGGTCCCGTTAGCTGCGCGCAATGAGCTAGTCACCCTTTCGGTCGGGTTGTTTGGCTCGCTCGGGAGAACGCTGACTTCTGCGCCAGTATCGACGAGATAGCGAACTCCAGTTCTACGATCGGTGACAAAGAAAAGGCGACTGCGTTGACCAGCTACGTCCGTCGCCCCTACGTGCTGGTCCGCCCGTTTCCGTGCTGCTGTCGTTTGAAGGAACAGGGCGGGCGACATGATTTAGCTTGCTGGCCGAATCGTTCGTGGTACCAGCAGTAACCGTTTATATTCGGTGATCGCGAAGGAGAGTTTGAACGCGAACGCGAACGGCTCCTAGAGCATTTACAGCGGTTATGTCCGGAGGCCGAAAAGTCTGCGAATTGTCGGGTCAGTGTTGCCATCTGGGATTTAAGCGTGGCGATATCGTCGTCCGGTTTCGTGTGGACCTGCGAAACCTGGCCGTACGACTCCCAAATTCGGTCGGCTGTATCGGCCAGTTTGGATAAAGGTGCATCCTCACTAGCGCAGAGGATGTGTAGCATCTCGCGCGGAAGTCGTTGCAACCACATTTCTCGAAGAAAAGAATCATCTATCGAAGTGGGTTTAACTAGGGTCTGCATTTTTCGAAGCAGCTGAGACGGATTAAGATCGCCAAGATCGGTTTCGTTGAGGAGTTTCGTAACTCGTTGTCGATCGGATAAGCCGGTTCTTCTCAGAACAGCTGTCTTGACTGCATCGTAAGTCTTTTGGTCGTCAGGAAGATCTAGAATGACATCAATGTCATCGATGACATTTAGCGGAAGCGCGGAAACGACAAGGTGGAACTTGGTCTTTTCGGACCTAATACCACGCAAAAAAATTGCGATTCTAGCTGACCAAACAAAGACTTAGGATTAGTCTCGCGAAAAGGTGCGATAGGAAGCGTAACTGTGCCGATCTGAACGTCAGAATCTACGCGATCAGTTTCCATAGCGAGCAAAATAGCGAGCCAGCGAGCTTAAACCGGAAAATGAAAAGTGAAAATCAGACGGGTTAGCGAAAAAAATGTGGCCAAATCTGAAAAGAAAGGTTAGCGAAAACTCACCGGATAATGACCAAAAGTCGGGGTCACCAATAAAGCGAAAAGCAGGGTCGGTACGCTTTAGAACCAATACGCGAATATAAGGCCAAAATCTGATGAGTGGAGAACACCAAAAGTAACGCTAGGAAAAATTTGTCAAGTGGGGCGAAATGCTATCTAGTGCTAAAAATAAGGCACCGGAAGATAGCTAGCTAGGGGAAAGGTGTGGTCACGTGCGCGGAGAGCAAAGATGGTCGCGGAGCCGATGAGCGTCGCGCCGTTCGAAGGCGGGTGCTATGTTGACTCAAACAAACGTGGGCAACGTTCAAACAGGCGAGCGGCTAATTTGCTATGTACATCGAGAAACTATAATTTTGTGATTTTGTAATATTTTACGCAGCATGCGGCAGCCAAACAGGGGAATCTCCAGGTCACTACATGACGATACTTCCGACCCTAAACAGGATGTACGCCACCACATCGTTACAACCGGTCCACCAGTAACTGTTAAACCTCGACGCTTGTGCCCTGACAAACTTCAGGCAACTGAAAAGGAATTCTAACACAAGCTTGTTCTGGGCGTCGTTCGTCTTTCAAACAGCTGCTGGGCATCACCTCACCATCTGGTGTCTAAAAAGTCAGGTGATTGGCGACCATGCGGTGACTACCGTGCTCTCAACAACGTCACTGTTTCGGATAGGTATCCTATCCCCCATATCCACGATTTCTTTCTTGGACTAGCCGGAAAGTCAATCTTTACCAAACTCGACCTAGTCAGAGCTTACCATCAAATCCCAATGGCGAAGGAAGACATCGCAAAAACTGCCGCGATCACTCCATTTGGCCTTTACGAATTTTTTCGTATGCCTTTCGGACTCCGAAACGCAGCACAGTCTTTCAAACGCTTTATGGATCAGGTCATTAATGGCCTTGATTTCGTCTACGTTTACATTGACGATGTTTTGATCGCAAGCGCCACAGCTGACGAGCATGTGTCACATCTCCGAATGGTTTTCGAACGCTTTGAAAACCACGGTATAACCATCAACCCGGACAAATGCATATTTGTTCAGCCTAACATCGAATTTCTCGGTCACAGGATCGATGGCGAAGGCATTAGACCTCTCCCGAATAAATCCCAAGCGATCCCCGACTATCCGATGCCTCAATCTGTCCGAACTCTACGCCGATTTCTCGGTATGATCAACTACTACGGCAGATTCATACACAACTGTGCTGATTTACTTCATCCGCTTACCGATTTACTGAAAGGAAACGCAAAGACAATAACGATAACTCCAGAAGTTGAAGCCGCTTTCACGGTCGTCAAGCGGAAGTTTAGCGAGGTCACATCTCTCCATCACTTGAACATCACTGAGGACGTTATACTTGTCCTTAAGACGGATGCTTCAAGTTCCGCTGTCGGTGTAGTTTTGCAACAGTTAGTTGATAACGAATTTCAACCAGTCCTTTTTCTCACGGAAGCTACAACCTGCTCAGGTCAGGTACAACACCTTTGGTCGTGAACTGCTCGCCATGTACTTGGCTGTGAAACATTTCCGTAACCTTTTAGAAGGACGTCGTTTCATACACTTAGATCACAAGCCATTGGTGAATGCTTTCCGTTCTGCCTCGGACCGTTACTCGCCACGAGAAATGGGTCATCTGGACTATCTTTCGCAGTTCTGTGTTGATGTCCGATATATCGACTGTCCTAACAACGCTGTTGCTGATGCATTATCCCGAGCTCATATGAATCAACTTTCATCAACACCCATCGACCTGGATAGAATGGCGACCGCTGAAATCAATGATCCTGATGTTGTGTAGCTTTGATCAAAACCCTCATTGAAGTCACACAGTTTCCCGTACGTAACTCTGACATAAAAGTTTACTATGAACTTCAACCGGTAAGCCTAGACCCATTGTCCCACGATCATTTCGTCGAGTCATTTTTGATCATTTCCATGGTCTTTCACGCCCGAGTATTCGCTCCACCGTAACGCTCATTACCGACTCCTTCCTCTGGCACAATTTGCGCTCAGACACTAGACATTGTGCTAAACATTGTCTTAGTTGCCAAACCAGTAAACTTCATCGTCAAACAGCCACTACCCCAGGTACATTTTCACTTCCGGACGCACGTTTTAGACACGTTCACGTAGATATTGTTGGCCCTTTACCTCCTTCCAACGGTTTTACTCATTTTCTAACATGTGTTGACCGCGTTACCCGTTGGCCACAAGCTGTTCCTTTACGTGATACATCTACCGAATCTGTTTCCCGTGCTTTTGTCGAATCTTGGATTTCTCTTTTTGGTGTTACATCGACCGTCACTACCGACAGAGGGACTCAGTTTAGTTCCACACAGTTCCGTGACCTGAGTCGTTTATTAGGTTGTACTCACATAAGAACAACCACGTACCACCCCGCTGTCAATGGCCTCGTCGAGCGCTTTCATCGACACTTAAAAGCTGTCATCATGGCTAGTTCATCCGATTCACGCTGGCTTGACGAACAACCTACTCTTGGTGCCAGCTGGGTGGTTCGGGATTTTCCCGTTCCAGCAAAGGGTTCGGCGGCAGTGTTCCAGGACGTGGTGGGTTTTCACCTGACAAGCGTTCTCCGTATAAAAAGCCACACATGTCCGTTTAACAACACTGTGACGTGGCGGACGTGACTCGCCACTAAATAAAGTCACTGCCCCTTGCTTCATCCTGGCAAAGCATCGTATTCCAGCAAATTTATGCTTTAACTCTGGGGAGCATTGGGCCCCTGTTTGATAAAGGAACGAACGAAAGGCGTATGAACTGAGCAATCAGTCGTCGGCTCCCAAAGAGCGCAATTCCCTGAATTCGCTCCGCTGCCTTGCGGGCAGGCCATTCAGTCAAAGGCTCAGGGTGGTGTCCTCTAAGTCAACACCCTACTTCGGCTTGGGCAACCGGATAGTATCTCGCCATCTGACGAAACCATGGACTTTAATGTTTTGTGTTGCGTTTTCTTTTGCAATTTCTGTGCCTTCTTTTGTATTCCATGGTTTCTGTTGGCTCTATGTCTATTCACAGACTGTTACAAATATAGATATATTCACGCTGGTCTGAGGGTCTGCCTGCGATCCTCCTTAGCATTCGCAATACAATCAAAGAGGACATGGGGTGCTGTCCTGCAGAACTAGTGTTCGGCACGCCCCTCAGACTACCGGGTGAGATGGTATTAGACGCGCGCACCACCGGAGAACTAGACCTATAGAAGGTTGCCTGTACCGGGAGCCCAGAGAGCCATTCGAGAAGACAGATCGAGTTACAGGGAAACTTTTATTGGTACAGAAAAAGATGCCCTGTTATCTAGCTATAAAGGAACGACACCGTGGACGCTCTAGCTAGGGGAACTGGGCAAGCACGGCACACAGGTCAGTCGCGAGTTGCAACCGAAACGAGCGAAAAGCAAAAATGGCGATGAGCATGTCAAGCATTCGAACTCAGCAATCAGTTCAACAAACCACACCGGTTGCCTAGGTGTACAATGAAATAATTTTTGTTAGAATTTTACACAGGCAAACCGAGGAACCTCCAGACTGCTACATAGCCCTCTCCCAGAAGGGACTGTGTAAGCAGTCCTTCGATCTACGTGAGCACTGTCCGTCGCCGGCTAGCCTTCTGTGAGACCAGGTTGTGAAACCTGATGCAGCTGCTGGGGGAGAACCATGCAATCGGACCCTAGCGGGCTCCCACCCGTGTCCTCCCTACGGTGTCGAAACGGTAAAAGAATTGTTTGTGGAGGGAGTTAGTAAAGTTCACGTATGCAGTTGAGCAGGAAGTTCGTTCCACTTCCAGTTGACGTGCGGGGATCCAGCGAACAGTAAAACCGAGGTGCAACCAACCGGCGGTGTATATGGAAAGCAAAATGAAAAAAGCAGCATAAATGCACAGCCATACACAAAAGAGTGCAACGCGAAAAACGTGCAAAGCTGTTCTTGGGTTTTCAAAAGATTTTGCTCTTTTTTGGTAGTTTCAAAACGTTTTAATCTTTTTTATGGATTTTCGTAAACGTTTGGTAAGAGCAGAAAATTTCAAAGGCACGTTCTATGTAAAATAGTGAGTGCGAACGAAGTCCGAAAAACGAACTGGGGGTTTGAGCTTCCTACCGCGTCTATTGATAGTAGGGCGAGTAGGAGTGCTGTCGGTTGACGTTGTCGGTTCTGCTGGAGCGGGCTGACTCGTCTGAGGTTGCAGTGCGAGCTGTGATGGCGCAGGCTGTGAAGGTGCTTGCTGCACCGAAGAGTCAGACTTGTCGAGGAATGCTGGCTTGGGTCGATCGACGTTGATCGTCTCAGTCTTACAATTGTAGTCAATGGTAAACGTCTTGTCGCTTCTGCGTACGACACGGTACAGACCAGAATAAAGAGGTTGAAGTGGTCGGCGGACGCTGTCAGTGCGAACGAACACATGCGTGCAAGTAGTTAAGTGTTCGTCCACGTTTGTATGCAAGCTCTGTGCTCTGGGTTGCACAGGCTGAAGCTGTCGCATGTGATGAGATAGGCGAGCTGCGTAGTCGCCATAGTCGAAGGTTGTTGGCGCTTTTGGTGAAACGAGTCCACCAGGTAAGCGTTGTGTGCATCCAAAGACTAGCGACGATGGAGTGGCGTGCAAATCCGCTTTAATCGTGTTTCTTATGCCTAAGAAAACAAGCGGAAGTGCTTCGTACCATGATGTGCTAGATTGGGCACAGAGTGCTGCTTTGAGTTACCGGTGGAACCTTCTACCATCCCATTAGGGTGGTATGCGGTGGTTCGGTTATGTTGGCAACCAAAAACGTTGAGCAGTTTGCTGAAGGATCCGTCAAAGTGTGATCCTCTGTCAGTGATGACTACACTTGGGCAACCGAATTGAGCTACCCAACGTTCTAGGAAAGCTTGCGCAACTGTCTCAGATGAGCAGTTGGCTATCGGAATCGCCTCTGGCCAACGGGTGAATCGGTCGACACAAGTGAGGAGGTAAACGTAGCCTTTGCATGGAGGCAAAGGTCCGACTTGGTTGACATGGGCGTGTGCAAAACGAGAATCAGGAGCGGGAAAGACGCCAAGTGGGCTATTGGTGTGTCTGTATACCTTGGCGCGCTGACACTAAGCATGCGCGTGCCCAAAGGCGGATATCGCGATTGACGTTGGGCCATACGAAGCGTTTCGTTACGAGCTTCTGCAAAGCATGTACGCCGGGATGAGACAGGGTGTGTAAAGCGTTGAAAACTAGTCGACGCATCGAAGTAGGAACTATGGGTCGGGAAGAAGTTTGTGAAACGTCACAAAGAATGGTCCCCTCAGATGAAGCTAGTGGAACTTCGCGTAGTTTCAACGAGGTGTTGCGTCGTAGTTTGTCTATGTCAGGATCAGCTTGTTGGGCAGCAGCCCTAGCGGCTAGATCAATGTTGGTGCCAGGCGATAAGCTGATATGCTGAATGCGTGAAAGCGCATCAGCGACGGGATTGAGAGCACCTGAGACATGTCGTACGTCTGTCGTAAACTGAGAAACGTAGTCTAGGTGTCTAGTTTCCCGCGGAGAGTACTTGTCTGTTGCGCCATTGATTGCGTAGATCAATGGCTTGTGATCAGTAAAGACTGTAAAGTGTCGACCTTCGAGATAGTGGAGAAATGTCTGATACCTAGGTAGATAGCTAACAGTTCCCCACCGAAGTTGCTGTAACGCGATTCGGCAGGTCGTAAGCGTTTCGAGAAGAAACCTAGAGGTATCCATCGATGGTCGATGAGTTGTTGAAGAACTGCACCGACGGCAGTGTCGGATACGTCAGTTGTCAGGGAGAGTGGTGCAGATGTGTCTGGATGGGCGAGAAGCGCTATGTTGGAGATAGCGCCTTTGAGCTTCTCGAAAGACAGTCTAGCGTCGTCTGAAAAAGGAAAAGACCGTTGTTTACCGCGAATCAAGTCAATCATTGGTTGAACAATGCTCGCGCAGTTAGGTATAAAGCGTCTATAATAGTTGACCAGGCCAAGGAATCGGCGTAACTGCTTGAAGGAACTGGGAGCAGGATAGTCCTTCAGTGCCTGGATTTTGTCTGGCAGAGCTTCGATACCAGAGGCGGATATGCGGTGGCCAAGAAAGTCGATGGAACTTTGGCCAAGCTCGCATTTATCGGGGTTGACGGTAACCCCATGCTGTGTTAAGCGTTGAAAGAGAGCGTTGAGGTGATGGAGATGTTCCTCGTCAGAAGAGCTGGCGATGAGTATGTCATCTAAATAAGAATAAACGCCTTCGAGTCCTCGCGTTACCTCATGAATGAAACGCTGAAAAGTTTGGGCAGCGTTGCTGTGGCCGAAAATCCTTCTGAGGTACTCGAATAGGCCGAATGGCGTGATGACTGCTGTTTTAGCTTTGTCGTCTGGCGCCACAGGTATCTGATGGCAGGCGCGAACTAAGTCGAATTTGCTGAAGATAGACTTGCCAGCTAGAGCTGAGGTCAAGTCGGGCATGTGCGGGATAGGATATTTATCCGGGACGGTAACTTTGTTAAATGCCCTGTAGTCACCACAGGGGCGCCAGTCACCGGATGTCTTTGGTACCAAGTGTAACGGTGATGCCCATGGACTTTTGGACGGGCGGATGATTCCCAGTTCGAGGATTTGCTCGAATTCCGCCTTAGCAGCTTTGAGCTTGTCCGGGGCTAGTCGGCGAGGGCGGGCCGAAACAGGTGGGCTTTTATTGCAAATGTGATGCATGACGTTTGACGTCAAAGGAGGCAAGTCGTTCAGGAGGCGAACGAGTTTATGATGCTTGTTAAAAAGTCCTATAAAAGGCTGTGAAGCTTGAGGTAGGACACGAATGGGAATGATAGCAGCCACGTTGGCGCTAGTCTCGATAACACTGAGCTGTGTCCTAGAGTCGATAAGCTTCTTCCTTTTAGCGTCGACGATGAGGTCGAAGCGTTGAAGAAAGTCTATGCCTATGATGGCGAAAGGCACGGCAGCAATTATGAAAGGCCAGCGAAAGGTTCGCCGGAGGCCTAAATTGAGTGTTAGCAGCTTTTCACCGAAAGTTGCGATTGGTGTGACATTGGCGGCACGCAGCTTGGTCGGCGTGGAGAGACGACCTCATCTGGGCTACGGGGTATAACGCTAACTTCGGCACATGTCTCGACTAGAAACTCGGTGCCGGAAGTTAAATCCCCAACGCGGATGAGGCGACTTTGGTGTTGGCCGGTCGCGTCCGTCGCCGTTACGGACCGGCCTGGCAGTTTCTCTGCTGCTCGGCGAAGTTGCAAGGCTTGACACATTTACGAGCTGCGGTACCAAAGCGCTGATGGTGCCAACAGCTAGCTTGCCTGTTGATAGACTTAGAACTTTTGCATGCAAACGCCCTGCAGGGCGATTTTGAGCGGCTATGACGACGACGGTCCATAGTAAGCTGTTGAACCTGGCGACTAAGTGTCGCAACTTGTGTTTGCAGGGCTTCTATACTTGACTGTAAGCCAGTGATAGAGGTGCCCTGGGACGCGACTGCATTGCTCTTGCTGGCGTTGGCTTGTGGCTGTGATCGTTCAATAACTCGATCCGCTAAGTCTGCTAGTTGAGTGAGCGAAACGGAGCTCACTGTAGCGAGAATCGCTTGCGTGTTTTCCGGTAGCCGCTGTAGCCATAGTCCGCGAAGTAAAGTCTCGTCCATGGTTGAGGAACCAAGGAGTTGCTGCATCTCTCGTAGCAGGGTTGAAGGCAGTTTGTCGCCCAGCTGCAGATCCTTGAAAAGCTGTTGCAGGCGAACTTTCTCAGAAGGCATAACACGCTTGATCGTGGCCTCCTTGAGAGCCTCATAGCGGTTTTCGGTCTGAGAAAGGATAACGTCAGGAACCTGAATTGATATCTCCTTGGAGAGATAGGATAGGAGCTTGCTATACTTCGCGTAGTCGGAAGTGATTCCGTGGTTGTTAAACTCAGCCTCAAGATGAGCGAACCACAGAAGGGGATCCATGTCCCAAAAAGGTGGCACAGAGAGAGATACAACGCTTAGCAGAGACTCTACCTTAGGGTCTACAGAATCCATGGCTAAAAAATGACGCAAAAAATAGGCTACCGTATGCAAAAATAAACCACAAAATATGAAAAATAAATGGAACGAGCTCACTGGAGAAAAGTTCGAAATATCCGGCGCTGAGATTGTTCCGGAGTCGGGGTCACCAATTTAGAGAGTCGTCTGTACTGGGAGCCCAGAGAGCGATTCGAGAAGACAGATCGAGTTGCAGGGAAACTTTTATTGCTACAGCAAAAGATGCCCTGTTATCTAGCTATAAAGGAACGATACCGTGGACGCTCTAGCTAGTGGAACGGGGCAAGCACAGCACACAGATCAGTCGCGAGTTTCAACCGAAACGAGCGCCAAGCAAAAATGGCGATGAGCAAGTCAAGCATTCGAACTCAGCAATCAGTTTAACAAACCACACCGTTTGCCTAGGTGTACAATGAAATAATGTTAGTCAGAATTTTACACAGGCAAACCGGGGAATCTCCAGACTGCTACAGACCCCTTCACGTACGCCGAACGCCTCAAACACAATTTTCGATCCATTCGACCAACATCTACGTGGCCTAACATACGTAAACAGCAAATCCACCCCAATTTGCACAGTGTCCGTTTGTTTTCATCCACGTCGACGCCGTCCGAAGACCTTCAACTCCGCCCTATGAAGATCCGTACGAGGTTTTATCACGAAAACCCAAGTATTTCGTGTTGAATAAGAATGGATCAAAAGAACCCCTGAGCGTCGACCGACTTAAACCAGCTTAAGTTGAACCTACAGTCAATAGTACAGACCCCGTTTCCTCCCCTCAGAATACTCCCGCCACTGACTCATTACCCTACCCAACAACACATTGACACCAGTACACCGAGTTCTCCGTGCCCTCCGACTACACGCACCTCCACACACACACACACACACACCTTCTGGTCGCGTTGTTTCCCTTCCACTTAAGCTTGCTTAGTACCTTCCTTATGCACCTTGTCGAGCGTTTCCTTAGTGCACGCTCTAGGGGGAGTACTGTAGCGATTGTAAATAATTTGCTTATTTTTTGTTTTCACGTTTACCTAATTCGCTGCAGTTGTTGTACAACTTGTTTTAATTAAATATACCGAAATAACGACTGGTTTCGAGCTCGTCTTCTGTGGTTCTCCCTTGGTTGCAACTGGATTGCTGTGATTGTGCGTATCGCCGCCTGCTTGATTCACGATCAGAATCTACGTACACATACATTTCGGCATACCTTGCTATCTACGGTCGTCCGACGCTAAGGCACATCAGCATATTTTATATGTGAGGTAAACTTGATTGACTGGGTATTCTCCTTTACCGGTTCCTCCACAATACGGAGGGTAAAGCAGCAAGAACTGTTTGTGTGTTTTTCGGTAGCCATTACAGCCATAATTCGCGAAGCAGAGTCTCTTCCAGAGTGGATGAACTAGGGACCTGTTGCATTTCTTGCAACAAGGTTGTGGGCAGTTTTTTACCCAGCTACAGGTTCTTGAAAAGCCGCTTCAGACAGACTTTCTCAGAAGGCATGACGTGCTTAATATACACCTCCTTGGGGGCATCATAGCAGTTTTCTGACAGAGAAAGAATGACGTCTCGAACAGATATCCTGTTGGTGAAATATGACGGGTTCGCTACACTTAGCCTAGTCAGAAGAAATTCTACGGTTACAAACTTCTGCCTCAAAGTGAGCAAACCGCAAAATATGATCTATACCTCAAGTGGGTGGACAGAGCAAGATACAATATTAGCCTTATTGCCTAAGGTATCTATATCAAAACGAGTAGAAAATGCTACCTAAGCGACGGTAAACAAACGAATATGGAAAAATAAATGGATCAGGTTCACCGAGACAAGATTCTTAATTTCCAGTTGTAAGGTTCTTCTTACGTTAGGGTCACCAATTTAGCTGGAGCGCAGATCGCGGTTTCAAAAGCCAGGTCAAATGCACGCATGCCTTTAACTTTTATAGTAAAAGTTTAGTGTTGTTCGTTATCAAACTAACACTGATTTATGTGGCTAACTAGGGAGAAGGGGCGAAGCAGCACACGATGCGGTCGCACGTTACAGACCAGCCGAGCACCAACCAAAGGAGGTTCTCAGTCCAAATAACCGAGCTCAGCGTGCAGTTCTACAGCCCGCACTGATCGCCTACGTGTACAATGCAATGGTAATATTAGTGAGAATTTTACCCAACGGACTCAGGCAAACTGGATGGATCTCCAGACTGCTACTGGTACTTTAGAATGTTAATAAGTGATTGTTTTCCGGTTTTTTGAAACGGTCTTTTACGGAAGCTTAATTAATAGAGGCCTCTAATGAATTTGTTTTGCAGGCGGTGGGTTATTGGGAGTCAACGAGTACAGAGAACGGATAGATTTATAGACCGACTTTTATTTTTACTAACTGGCTTTCTGTGTATTAGCCATGAAACCAAATCGGTTATGTGTTTTGTGATCTAGGGGTAAGGTAGAGACACCGTACAAGTCGCAGTTGCGCGATGGAGTCCACTTGAGGCACTGAGC
>CALYDF020004396.1:0-18329 GCA_944474145.2 Dicrocoelium dendriticum
ATATTTCTGGTCGGCAATTTCAAAATCGGAAATGGAACTGAATTGTAGCTCAATTTCCACGAAATACTTCCAATGAACGCAGAAAGTTAACACAAAGTGATCTTGTCAACACAGCCAAAAATAACCGACCGGAGGACGCTATCCGCAGAGAAGTTCATTTTCGTAACTGAAGTAGTGCTTATTTCAAAGTGCGCTACAGTGCGTGAGGCCTAAGGCTATTGGACAATGATTCTCCAAAAGAGAAGACAGTGTAAGACTGAGCGGTCAAGTTTTGAGCCTTTGCGTCCTTTGCATGAAGCATTATGTCATTTTTGGGAAACGATGGCAGATGTTCTTTTGTCAGCTAGAATATTACGCTTTAGATAAGGGAAAAGAAGTTTGGGTTCGGTTATCACACCATGTTAACCTGCTAGTACCTGTAAAGTTGTGCCTTGCGTGGTGGAAAATAAAAGTTTATATATTTATTTCTATCGCAGCAAGTGTGAAGTATGCACTCGTCGCAAAGATAGCATTGCACCGCCGCTGCTTTGGAAGCAACACCTTTTCCGCAATCATAGCACGTAGATACCATGACTTGACAGTTAATCTATCCGTTTTCGCTTTACTCTGTTCGTGTATAGCCTTATGAGAAAGAAGCCCACATAGGTACGCTATCCGCAGTCAGTGCTAGTCGTTTCTCTCTGACGTTAAGCTCATAATTTCTTTTGTATCTATATAAATTACTTTTATTGATTACAGAAATTATCTTTGCGTAAATTGTATGATGTCAATGCATTGTGTGCTATGGTCTATAAAGTAACTATATTGATTATAGAACTGGGATTCTAACCCACACTTTATGGAGAGGGTGATGTGGTAGGCTAGAGTAAAAGTTGGCTATGTTCATGGGGATGATGAAAAGGTGTAAACTGAAGATGCACGTGGTAAATACGTTTATGTGGTAATATTAATATGGGGTAAGTTAACTCTGCGGTTCTTCTTCCAATAGATACCAATGGGTTGTAAGTCACTGTGGCGCCGCCTTAGACGTCGTCATCATGGCGGACAATTTGGCAACCTATAATGTTCATTTCCGTACATTCATGAACATGGAGGCGGAGGTGAATAACGTTTTAATTGGCGACTACGACATCATATAACATGCTACAAGTGGTTGCTACTTTTGCTTAATTTAATTTGAATACTTATTTCCTAGGGATGGTGTGAATCTTTACCCTGTTCCAGCATCTATAGGATTGCTAACATCATCATGAATGTCTTTTTCGACGTGTACTCAAACGTTCACACTGTCCCGGCGCGGAGTCTGATGTTAACATCATTGCTGGTAACTTGCTTGCTGTGGAATTCCGCGGAAAGAAACTTGTCTTTTCTCTCTGCTTGTGTCCCTGAAATCATAGTTGTGTACTCGCCTTTGACCACTGTACGCTAAGGAGCTGTTTCATGTCGTTTTTTGCCGTTGTTCGCTTGTCAAAGGCGCACTTACTTTGCTTGCTCCTTGTGAGTATTTCAGTGTGGTTGAACTTGTCTGCGGGATTTGGTTAATTTGTCGTTGTGCCTCTGCTCTTTCGCAATGTAGCTGTTGTCACATTGTTGCCCATTGTAATTCATAAGTTTCACACTTGGTCTTTCAGGCTGGTGCTCTGGTACATTGTATTTATGGTAAACGTAAACGGGCTTACAACACTGTTACTTTTCTCTTAGAAGCACTACATTTTCTGATAGATTGTTGTACAGTTGGCTATTGAATGCTGTCCAAACTCGTGGTGTCCTTCGTCCAACGACTCTGGTTGTCTTTGTCAATGCGAAGTGTCGCAAGTTGATTAAAACTCGTCCGGGAGCACGCACTGCGACATGCTTTGCCGCTGGTTTCACGACGATTGTACTGGCTTGCATACAAAGCAATATGTTTTTATTGCTATTTGAGAGCGCATGCGCACAGTGGAGTTGACTACTGTGCGCGTAGAATTGAGCCCCACACCCAAGTAACCAGCTGTCCTGTGTGTATATAAAGCATGATGACTAATGTGTTTGCTAGAAAGGAACTCTTATTGGTTTGTGACGTGTTTAGACCGCTCAGGCCACTATCATGGGACAGTGGAAGATAATTGCATGTTGCAAGACTTGGCGTCTGTTTCACACAGTTCACTGTTAGTAAACCCACTAGCAATGACCTCGCTAGCAAGGAACCCTCAGATTGCGTGATTAATTTGTCTGTTAGCGAGGCAGACAACCTGGATTCTGCCCTTGTCAAAGTATGTGTAAGCGGGTTCAAAAAGTGGCCCAAACCGAGGTAGGAGGTCAGTGGGTTTCCCAATCCTTCTTCCACTCCCTTTCTACGACTACTGTCTCATCTCAGGTGGAAGCATCTACGACATTGACGTACATGAAACGATTCGCTTACGCAAAACGGTCAAGGACCACGGAGCGTTTGGTAAATAAATATCGCGTCGCTAAGACTCGTATGCTGCATGCAGTTTTTCGTCCGGATTGCCACAGAGGCATCCATTCTTCCAAAAGAGCAGATGCTGGATGGTCTTCAGTTTAAAATATACATTTAAATGCACTGGAATATTGAGAGCAGGTGGGGGAGCCCTTGTCATATCCATCGGTTACGACTACGAATCCAGGTGGACCATTCGAGTTCAAGAAATTGAGGATGCAGGTGTAGTAGTTAATTATAGCAAGCTCTTTCATCTGACACGCTACACCTATCACGGAAATCCAGGCGTCAGTAAGACAACCAGAGACAGCGCAGGAAAACTACTATAAAGAAACGCCGTAAGGCTCGTTGGGCAGAACACTTGTAAGGTCGTTTCATTTGGCCTCCTGATTCCGGACCTCTTCCTATTTAGCTGAAGGCGGATGAGCTATGGACGGTTAGTTTATCAACTCCATCGGAGGCGCAGATCCGGAATGTGTTCAGAGCTCTTAATCGTTTTCATATTGTTGGCCCAGATTCCCCTCCAGTTGCATTACCAAAGGATGGTGGTGAGTTTCTCTGCAAGGCACTAACGTACCAATTCAAAAATACCGGGAAGGATGAGAATGTTCCGGCCAAATGAGCGAATTGATTATAGAGGCAATACACTATAAGGGCAGTTATACGAACTGCGCTCATCTAAATGCTATTTGCCTAAGGCCAATCGTGACTAAGTAACACTCCTCATGTCCCGTTTACCGCCTCAGGAATGAAGGGGAATATCGGGTTAAGTTAGAGCAAAAGATTTCCGCCCTGGACAAGGCTGTATGGAGCATATATTCATCCAACAACAGTTGCTGGAGCGGCGCCACCCATACCGCAGACAGACAATAGCCGTGTTTTTCGATTTCAAGGGCTAGTGCGATCCAGTCATTCGATGCATCCTGTTCGTAATAATTGCGCGGAAATGTGCTCCCGTAAAATATGGGAACAAGTTACGTGCTAATCGCGCCAAAAACACAGGTGGTGTGAAGGTTTACGGTGACTCGTTGGAAAGCCTTCTTTCAACAAGTGGCGCTTGCTAGATTTTCCGCTTTACCACGTTTTATTCAATGTCTTCGTGCGCTCCATCATCGATTGCTCTCTAGCGTAATCTCAAGAGGCATTCGCTTAGGTTTCGCCGGGGTAAAGGTTAGTTGATCTTGATTGTGCGGACAAGGTCGTCTTGCATTCGATAGTATTAGGGTGGCTCAGTCAAGCATGAATAGCCACTTTTAAGTAGTACCAATATTTGGTAAGCGCTTGACACCCTCAAATTACAAAGTGTTGCTGCAGGACCACCAGAGACTTGGTAACCCCTTGACACTTGATAACTATGCACTCAAAATGATTGATCGATTTACTTACCTTAGCAGCTGCATCAGTAGCGATGGGCTCATAGAAACTGGAGTTCACGCATATAAAAAGCCAGGACTGCCTTCTTGCACCTGAGATATATTTTTTGACAGAACGACGTTCCCCAACTTCTGCAAGGTCGCAGCTACAAGGGAACAGTTTGGGTCGCCTTGCTCTACTAGTGTGACACCTGGTCGCTACGGTCCGAAAATCCAAGGCGCCTTCAAGTCCTCGATGGCTGTTGACTGCACAGCCTTGCTGGTACCGAGTGGCAGCAGTGCGCTCCCCACGATGATGTGCCTGGACCATTATTAGGTATTGGTAACCCAGTTAGATCCTGAGAACAATAGAGAGCACAGGAAAGTTGTGTTAGCTTGAGTACATAATACGCACGCCTGATCAACGCTTACCCAGGAGGGCCTTGTTTAGTCTGCCACAAGTAGTGTGGCGCTAGGTTCGAGGTGGACATAAGTTGTCTTAGCAGCAGAAAATGAAGTCACTGACAATATAACAGGGCGCTGTTAGTCCGTCCCCTCTTCCTGACTTGTGTCCACCTGAATCGCCCTGTGCTTAGCTAGATGCTTTACAGGACCTGACTCCCAGCCGACACCAGTGGCGCGTCTACTGACCTATCCTAGTCGGATAGCATGTTTAAAGTGTGTCTGATGCTGAGTTATTTGCCGGGTAATAGTTATTTAATGCTCGGGGCAGCGTTAGCCACAAAGAGGCTGTCGCGCCTATTCTGCCTCATTATTGCAGGCTAGTCAACTGTTTGTGACGCAAATTTGTTAACACAAGGTGCAGGCTCCTTGAACCTGATGACGCGCTTAGCGCATTAACGTTTCCAAGCAAGTCCTCCTTCACTCCCTCATTGTGTTCTTTTTCCATAGGTCCTCGTAGTATTATGGTATCGAAACACTTGTTAAACTGGCTGATGTACTGTTGTTGTTATCGTTGCTCCCCTGCGTAACTTCGTTGATCGGCCCACTGGATTCATAATGGACAAAACCCGCCTCTTTTTAAACTTCTATTTGCTAAATGCGTGTACTTTGCCATACCATTGAATGCAACTTACCTATCTGCGCTAGTGATCACGCTTGTCTGTCGTCCGAGTGCGCTCATAGCCGTATTACTAATAATCGTACAGACGGTTATCTCATGCCAATAATCGAAATCGTTTTTGGAAGACGCTTAGCGGAAGGGAGAAGGACGCGCAAAAATACATCACTTTTGTCGGCTTGTAGTCATGTCAAAACGTGTATCCAGCCAAACGTGTCCATCAGTCTTATGTCCTCAATCAAGGTGTACACAGTCTCTAAACGGATAGGCGCATTGAGGAAGAACTGACCGTGTCACCTGAAGGGGATCGGATAGTGAGAACAGAGTTAGGTTCTTGTAGACTAGTTTCAGTTCGTCAACGTAAATTGATACAGAGGATCTGTGATTTTCGGGCAGGTGCAGTCTGTTGATCGATATGTAACCATATGTCTACCCTGAGGCATGTCGTTCTGAGAATATATGGTGCTGCAACTAGTAGCCCATTCACTAAGCTTTGAGGAAACTTTCATGGTATCTCCTGGGCAGGATACTTTCAGTTATCCTAGACTAGACAGGAGAATGACTACTGTTCCCAAGCAATGCACTTGTTTCAAAACCGGATTGCACGGCAGCCAATTCGATATTGGACTGCCAAGGGTCACTTGTAAGGAAAAAATGTAGCCACCCCAAATTCAACCCCAAGCTGGAGGGCCAAGAGGCCGCGTTTTCTGGCTCCTAACCATTGACCCTTCTGGTATGATTGGCTATTATGATGCGTACAAGCATCACCAACACCGCTCCTACAGCGTTCCACAGGCTCAACATTGATAGGAGACTGCGTGATATGAGCCTGTCGGTGAAGTGCTGCTTGTAAAACGCCGCACTAAGACCGGTCGTCCTTTATGGATAACAGACCAGGCCAATTCGCGAACAGGATTTTTAATGCTCGGTGGTATTAGGCTACCCAGGTTTGCAGATCCCTGTTCAAGGCTGGTGGTAACATCCGATGATCATTGTTGACGTCCGTATGTTGTGTTATTACAACAAGCCTTCCTGCTCCTCACAGGATTGTTTGTGGAATCCGACTCACTGACGCTGGTTAGCTCATGTTTATCATATGCTACTTGACCGGTTTCCTCAGCGTGCGTTATACACCGTGGCTGATACATGCATGCATCCGAAAAAAAGCCGAGAAACAAACAGACTACCCCATGCCTTATCCGTAGAGCTAGGACTTGGCATAGTCTACATCTATGCCTGGAGACCGTATCAGACGTGGCGCAGTCAGTGGAGTTACTGCATTCGATTTATTGCACGTAGTTGTTAATTCCTGTTCCATCCTTGTTAATTTAGTGCACATCTTGCTTTTATTTTTGTTTTGCATGATATTTGCCTTCATGTCAACTACCTTGACGTTATTCGCCATTGTTATTCAGCATTTGAATTTCGCGTCTCTTACATCTAGGGTACCTCGGTTCTCGGATCATATTTCATCGACTGAAGTAAACTGGCAGTGCCATACCTCGCGTTGATATAATCTTACAGTTCCGGCATACGGTGACAGCACCCAGTGTTCCATTGGCCCTATAACAGTCACAAGATGGACAATGGAAATGCTCTGCATTGTGGCAGCTACCAATAAATGTAGTTTTCACCGCTTACGTGTTCTCTTCTCCATCGCACAGGCGGGAGGCGTCACAGATAAGTACCTTGTAGTCGGCTTACTCCAAATAAAGAGGTCGATCAGCCGGAAGGAGTTCCACAACTTGCACACGTCTTCTGAACGCAGTCTCCAGTACCCAGGTCAACTTGTTCATCTACGAGGCTCCCACAGTAACGAAACATTTGCCTTCTGCACCAGTAGTAGACATGCGCCGCTTTAAAACTAGTTATCTTGGTAGTACATTGACAAGGAATAAAAGCAGCCACACATTTGTTTGTAAAATTTGAAGGCCACTTGAATGTCAAATTGCACCCACCTACAATGATTCACCGCGCATGTCTTCAGCATCACGGCTGATAAATGCGCAGCATAATTGCACGTGGCTTTTAGACTGCCAGTAGACACGGGCCGCCCTGACTCATTGTTCGGTAGTGCAACTCCGCCTCCAAAAATCAGAAGCCATTTTAGTTGGTTTAAGTTGCACCTCATTATTTTCTTATATTCCATACAAGTAGACCAATATCACACATGTGTGCACCCCATCCATAATTTCGCTGTAACATGCTGCTCTTAGGTAGCATTAGCTATTGCATATTTTGCGTCTTTCACTAGTAAGCGCAAACCTTTCACTTATGTGGCTACAGCCATCACGTTAACATACGCCGCTCTATTCACTTGTTTCGCAGTGCTACATTCCATCCACTTTATTTACCAATTGATTTTTTTCTGTTTTCCAACTCCGGTAAGTGACTAGCCTTTATTGAGGTAGCTATTATTCAGCCAGTGGAGATGCCTCGTTCCGTCCATTTTTTCCAATAAAATGCCGTAAATAGTTTTGCTTGTCCACTTCGGTTAGTGTGCAGCGTCATATCAAGTGCCTGTACGCAATTGCAATCCTGTCTCGGAGAACGTGATGCCCCCACATTATACGGCGAGGAAACCGTTTCTCAGTGTTCACACTTTGTGGGTCACGCATGATTTACGCGCTCACACGCAAGATGGAGAATAATTTTGTATGGTTTGAAAGTTATACCCCATTAATGCATCCTGCTCCTTTATTTCGAGCACCTAATTACGTTACCCTTTGTTTGTCATATAACCTGTTAGCATATTTTGGTGATACCACTGTACTTGACTTACACGGTTGACAATTATCGTCCCGCATATACCTTTGCAATAGTCATGCTTCACCTCCAGCAAGCACCTTGAAAAAGTGTACGCTAATTGCTGTGAAGTTCAACTTCCGCTGGTCCGCAAAACTAGAGAATAATAGCAATCATGTGTAAAAGAAATGGATGCCGTCTCATGTCGGAAATCAACTGCAAGTGAGATGGCCTGACCACAACATCCGCACTTGGTGGCTTGGTCTCTTCCTAATTGCATACGTGCCTGTTCACCCTCGTCAAAGGATGAGAGATGGCACAGCACTGAAAAATGACCAAGTGCTTCTCACTAAACTTACTGACATTTTTGTTTCCAGATAATCTACTCCTAGAAACTTCTTTGGTAAGAAATCCACCCTGATTACCTTGCTGTGCACAGCATTGCTACCTCATAAAACTGTAAGTCAAACTTGCGATCCATAAACATATTGTTCATATGTGTCTGTTACACAACTCGCCATAAACCATTCCTCAGTGCTTCCGCGTTGTTTATCAAGGGGGCAAAAAGCGCTCCCCATGATGACATGGACATAAGGAACCGGTGCAGACGTCTGAGGTGCAGCTGCTGAGATTTTTCCTTGGCGTTGCCATTATTAGTCATTATGTAGCAAGAATGGTTTCAAACATTCGCATGTAATAGCACAAACGATTAAAAGCCGTGCGCCCAACACAAACCTTGTATCAGTGGCATTAATAAAACCCGTTCCATGCATGGTTCTTTTAGCATCACTGTAGCCCATGTTAGTGGCTTCGCACGTAGCGAGATTGACGTCTGCTATGGGTTTCCGCATGCGCCTGATAAATACCCGTGGTGCAGGCACGAATTGCGTATAGATACTTTGTCAGTTGTCATTATGGTGCTACTGTTGTGGGACCTATCCAACCTTTATACGCCCGTCATGAAGGTGTGATATTGATGCAGCTGACAAGGGAAATATATGGGCACAGTAAACAACAATCACGGAGGCGTATGGAACCAATAGTAGTGGTTTTTTAGAGGTGATACTGATGACACCCATGTGCCGCCAACCTGGGCTGAATAAACGCTGGTCATGAGCACATGTGGCACAAACAGCATCGGCTCCGCTATTCACCATAATGAAAACAATGCTAAGGGACAAATATAGCATTAATACTAACGCGTCTTGAAGGAATGTGGAGCACAAAGTTGAGGAGTAGCTCGTGGTACTATTTTTACTAATATCATGAGGACTACATCGGCTAGGTATCCACTCTTCATGGAGGCAAACGAAGCCCATAACGGCGGTTTTGATACCGGCAGTAATGATGAATCTGTAGCACATGCATAAGATTATGCTAGTGAAACGAATAATGGAAACCTGTACATTGGCGTGTCTGACGCCCCTGTTAGATGAATTATTTTACTTATCCATCCACCGGGCATGCGGGCAAGTGAGGTGAACGAATGGGTCTTATTGCCTGCCGAAAATAATGTCACATCTTGGCAGTTATATGGGCTTACTGAGTACTCGTCATGTTAGTATTAGTGTCCAACTATACTTCATCATGCATATATTTATGATATACTCGTACAACATTATTATTAGCCGTATTACTCTTTTTTCCTTAATTAAGCCTAAAGCACCATATCATTGAATGTTATATAAGTGGCTTAATTCTATCTGCATCTCACTATTTCATTGGGTATTTCTTACCATAAAACTAATGTCTTATTAATGAAATGCATAATCCAGCCATTTCCCTTAGTATAATTTGAGCTGAATATTTAAACAAACAGTTAATCTCTATGAAAACATCGTCCACATTATCCGTTGCAAACAGCTTTGTTAACGGTCAAATGAATGTTTAAAATGCGAGGTCAGCACGAATCAATGACCTACCATCTCGTAAGTTGAGATTGTCATTTCCAAGTGCAAGCGGTAGTAAATGCGTTATGACTGTTACTATACATTATGCTGATTAGAAGTGCTGACATTAAAACGAAGTCAAATGACCGGACACATAAAGCATACTTACATATACGCAAGGACGCACTTTTTTCATTTTCCAGTAAAAATAGAAACACTTGTGCTTTCTATATTTTGTGATTTCGGATTTTATTATTGTTTGTGCTTTCCAATCTCCCATTTGTTTTACTGATGGCTCGTCTGGTTCACTTTCGATCTCCCTGGGATTTGCTCTATGCTCCTGCAAATTAGCCTCTACTTGATTACAGCTGTTTGCAATTCACTTTGCGCCTTCTTACCTAATCACTTCTGAATATTTGTTATCCTATTGGTTTCCATTAGTTCTTGCTGCAACAGGTAATTTAGTTGCGCTCCACAATTGAGGACCCGTACTGAGAGCACTGTTCCGCTGTAGTTGAAATCATTTTCAGCAAATATGTCACTGTTATAAATTGAATCTCGGTTTGTAACTATTATTCTATAATTCACAGAGATACTGACATTTTAGACTCATTTTTTGACTTCGCATCTCCGTCTGTCCCCTTACCTTATTTGATTATCCTATTTTTGCTTTGTTTTGTTAGAGCATGTGATTTGTGTCACAATATTTTCCCCGACCAAGTTAAATGTAGTCATTTGCTAGGTGGCCTCCCTAGAAATTTTGCTTTACAGCTCAGGGGCTCTCTATCCAGCGAAACTACGGATCTATCTTATGAATCTCTAAAGGGGAAGTCGTGACCCGACTAAAACGACCTGTAAGAACTCGAATCAAAATGACTTTTCATGGCTGTCATTTAGAAGCGGTGAGGCCGTCCGCCCTCTTGAAGGAAATGAAGATACTCCTCGGCTCGTACTTATTAAATGCCTACATTCTCTAGAGTTTTGGCTTTAGCAACTACTCGAGATACTTTAAGCTATCATCATATCCGCTAAGATCTCTTTCCTCACCAACCGCGCAAGTGGTTAACGAGATCATAGATCAATGAAATATTTTACACAAGGCCACTTGCTGCGCATCCGCCGAAATACCATAACGGATCTCTGCCGCCACCTACTTCATGCAGATTTCACACAGCCCCTCCGTCACAGCTTGTCATGGTACTTTACGAAATAGAGGTGTTACGCATCGCTCTTCATCCTCCTTCAGCACAAGATAACTAGCCGGTAACTAAGCGCCAGTCGGCTAAGCCCACAGCCAGCCACGTAACATACCACGCTGGTATGATTGCCGTTTTGGTCCTCAGTCGAAGCGATGCACTACGCCTTGCAGCTTCTACTCGACTCTATAGGGGAACCTTCTAAGCCCCACACCAACTAACAATAACTTCACCGTCCACATCTGCGGCAGTAGTCTCACTTCATGGCCAGGACTGCAAGTATCGTACCGCGTACCTGAGTGAGACGGGGGCTGAAAGAAGCGTGGTTCCTCCTGCCCTAGGGCAGAAGAATCGACCGTCTACTCCCAGACTTCGGGCCGCCTACGGCACACTCATCCCTACTTATGGATATCGTTATCTAACCCGTAACTTGGGTCTCCGTAGAACATTCCTCTGGGTGTTCATAATTGCCGACGTTTTGCTTGTCATCATCCCCATAGACTTACTCAGACATTTGACATCCTGGTCGATGCGAAACAAATGAGGATATTCGGCCACGCAACAAATCTCTTCGTCACTAGCCTAACGCCGGTATCTCAGTCATCACCCCAGTATACGTTCGCCCACAGACCTCACCCGATTACGGCGAACATTTCTCTCAATATTCTAAGTTCCTCCAGCCAATGAACGGAGCTCTGCCCGTTGCCAGTAAAATCACGAACCATATTCGAACGGAAGTCTCACCCGTCTCATAGCACCCGCGCCGTCTTTTGCCGGTGAAGCTCAAGCCTCGCTTTGCGGATTTTCAGCATATGCTCAAAATGGGAATAGTCGTCATTCAGATAGTCCTAGATCCTCTCCACTCTAGATAGTCTCAAAGAAATCTAAAGAATGGCGTCCATTCAGGGAATACCGTGTACTAGATAAGCTTACATGTACCGTTAGGTTCCCTATCCCCAACGTGCAGAACTTCACCTGCATAGCTTCCAGATTGGACGGCCGTTAGCTAACTGGACCTTGAGAGTGCCTTTCATCAGATATACGTCGACGAAACTGACACATCTAAAACAGCGGCATTCACGCCCTTCGGCTTGTTCGAATTTTTATGAATGCCTTTGAACTGGGCAACGCCGCAAGGACATTTCAACAATTCATGCACGCCCTCACCCGTGGCCTAGATTTCGCCTAACGATATCTAGATGAATTCTAGTGGCTAGTTCGTCTGACAAACAGCATCTAGCTCATCTTCAGTTATTCTTCCAACAGTTGACCAAACTGGACGTCCCGGCCAAACCGACGGTGCGATCTAGGCAATTCCTCTGTAAAATTCCCAAGCCACCTCGTCTCACCAGCTAGCATCATGATCATTACACACTAGTCAATTCTAACAAAGACTTCTCATCACGGGTTCATCTTATCAGCTAAGTCGATTTTGCTTTAAATATAACTAATAACGGCACTACATCCTTAATTGTGCTCAATGCATAGAGCCAACGACTGACCTCCTTAAAAGAAACAAACTACTTTAACTTTCCCCGACAAAGCACACATGGCTTTCACCGAGCTCTACCTTGCTATCTGTAACATAGCACTTCTCGCTCACTCCAAAACTTCTGCTCCATTTTTACTTAATGCTGATATTTCAGTCGATGCGGTTGGAGCTGTTCTACAACGACACGATGGTGGAAAGTGGCAGCCCTTCGGATTCTTCGCCAAAAGTTTGTAACCAGCGGCATCCCGATACAGCAGTTCGATGAAGAACTGATTGCCCAGTACTTAGCTATTCGTCACTTCCCATACACATTAGGCTGGGCTTGCAAAGTCTACACGGACCGCAAGCCTCTCTTTTTCTTCTTTAATTCTTCTTATGACAAATATTCAGCACACGACCATAGATTTATTGACATTGTCAAGGAGCTCACTGCTGACATGTGTCGTGTCTCATGTGTTGCCAACGTAGCTGACGCTTTCTCTCTTGCAACAACCTCACTTCTCACTAGTTGCCTACTGTGGATCTCGCCGCCATAACACCGGCTCTGGATCAAGACGAACAGTTCCAATGCATCATGCTCTTCACTTCTCTTCATGTGCTACCCGTTTCTCTCCAAACTACGGAAGAAACTATCATCAGTGACACCTCCACAGGTTCTCCAAGATGCATCGTACTTGCCTGTTACTGGTGCACATTCTTCGACACATTTCACTCACTGTTTCATCCTGGTGCTTTGACCTCGGTAACTGGCCACCGAGTTATTATTATGGTCAAGCTTATACAATTATGTTCGTAAATTGGCTCAAGCTTCTTTTCACTGCTCCTGTTTTCAAGCACATCAACACACCCTTGGTCCTCCTTGCTCAACCCGTCTACCGGATTCGCGGTTTTCGCGCGTACGCTTAGATTTGGTAGGACACTTGCCTCCATCCAGCGGATCCGTATACATACTGGCATATGTCGGCCGTTTTACTAGAAGGCCAGCAGCCACTATGCGCGGCTGAAGAAAAATATCGTGCGTGTTTGGACCGTTGGGTGTCTTACTAAGTTTGACCATTTACCAGCACTACTAAAAACGGAACGCCCTTCGAATACTCGCAATGCAATACCTTCTGCAACTGCTTAGGCCGACTCTGTATACCCACAATAGCTAACCAACCCGCGGCGAATGACCTTATCGAACGCTTTCCTCGACAGCGTAAGTCATCGCTTTGTGCCACTTTTGATCTCGAATGAAGCGAAAACATTGCATTACTACTTTTAGGTATACCCAGCAGCACCAAAGCTGAACTTCATTGCGTATCCGCAGAGGTAGTCTACGGCACGATGCGTAGGCTGCCAAGCGAGATCAAGTTGTCTCACTGGCTACCCCCTATGCCATCGTCATTCTTCGCAACCTCCCTTACATACCGCATGCGTACGCTGCGCTTGATCGCTCTTCGTAAGCCGACCAGCAATATGCAAATGCACAAGGAACTCTCCAAGTACACACCCGTTTTCATTATCACAGACGTTGTGTAACGCCCCTTTTAGTCTCCCTACACCGGCCCCTACGGTGTTCTCCAAGAAACGCCTAAGCGGTTAACCTTAGATCAGAATGGTCACCAAACTACGGTGTCCGTCGGTTGTCTTAAGGTAGCAATTTTCGAAGATTCACACCCAACTTTACCTAATACAGCAGCAAACGTAACTCTACCAGGAACTGCAATTCCGCGCCTGACACCTTAGACAATTTTGTTACCCTTGGCCCACCACCAACCCATCCTAGCCCTAAGCGACTGACCGGCGCGGTAAACAGCCCAAGCGTCTAATCCTTTAATAAGCATTTGATAACCATTGCTTTGTTACTTGACATGCGTGTATTCCACTTTAATTTTAAACGCTTGTTCCATTGCCAAATGCTTTGCAAACTTGTAAAAAACCAAATGTTTACACCATATTGTTTAGTCTATTAGACATTGTAATCCATACTGTAAAAGGCTGCATATTACGACCCATACCCATCTGCCTGAGTATTGGATTTCAGAACACAAGTCCCTGAGAAACAGTGCAATTCCTTTACTCACCAGCCTAGGGACTCCAGGAACATAGTCCTTGCTCCAAGAAATGGTGGCTCTCCACTACCGGTGCTACAACGACCGGTCTGCTCCCAAAGACGACATCCGGAATTCTTAGTAGGAGGAGGATGGTTTTGGCAATGGACACGGAGTGCGGTGCGCGGAATGACACCTCCCAAGCGTACCGCCGAGCCGCAACGGTCGGAATGGCCTTCCAACAATTTATCTAAATTACTTGGCATTTTTGCAATCCTATCATTCGCTCTGACGGCCCAGCCATAATGCGTTCTAGTACAAACCCACCTAATAATTGGGATATAAAAAACAGCCAGAACGTAACGAACTCCACGCGCTCCTTAGCTGTCCGCGAGCGTCTGCTGTACTACTACACTACTTCCCATCCTCAATTTGTTCTCCACCTGAGAGCTCTATCGAAGGCTTTACTCATTCAGCCTTCTAGCAGGGGACCAAGTAGTGGACATTGCAGATTGCGCTTTCATTATTTGTGACAATTTACTATTTGTGCCTTTTGCTTTCTACTTGTTTTAATGGCGGCTCGTCTGGTTTACTTTCGAACTCTGTTATTTGTGTGGCCAACTTGCACCCTGCTCTTACCAAATTGCTTCCAGTTCATTTCAGTTCTTTGCAGCACACTTTGGTTCACCTACGTGCTCACTTCAGAAAACTTGTTATTCGATTTGCTTCCTAATTTTTTTCGTTGCAACCAGGACTTATGTTTCGCTCCGCATCATTTTATAAAGTACACTTGCAAACATCAATATACATATAATCATTCAGCACCTCGTATAAATATGGGTACATTTGTTGGCAATGGCTTCCAAATATATATATATATATATTTATATCACTTTGCGCGTTTTCACAAGAATATATATTTGCAATCATTTACACAATATCGTTATCAACTTGCCGTTATATTTATATATATGTATACAGCTTTGAAGATTTCTAAACAAAACTAAATGCATACTGTATTATTTCTCTTGTAAAAAATTTACTACCTACTGTTGTGCACCTGTCATCCTAGCCATAGGTGCATGTATTACATACCACTCAATCTTCATTTGTTATTTCGCTATTACCGTTATTGGGCAATATACCTACACACAAGGCAGCATGTCATAAAGCACAGATGCATTTGCAACCTCCGGCTTTCAGATAATATACGTCAATCGACTACACGGTTCTTCACATGTTTTTCAATTATTTCTGTCAACTTTTAGGGGCTAATTTAATTCTTCCCTTTCCTATAGGTCCCTCAGAAACTGAAGTTACAATTTGCTCCATTAAATTGCATCTTTTAAAATAATTTTATTATTTCCACCTCCTTCGCTGCTCAGCTTCAAAATTTAACCAAACTTGTGTCATATATCAACATAATTGCAGAGGTCCCAATTTTCGTTTCCCCGACTCCCATGTTGCGGCAAATGTTTCTTCAGAAGAATTCATAACAAATGATCAATTGCGGCACACAATGTTGGATAAGTCCAAATACGTTGCCACTAACATTCCGGTACTTTGCATTCCTAGTGACCTGAAATGGGCTTATGTTTTATATAAAAGAAATATATGTCACCGTTTAGCATTCCAATCACATATCATAACTTGACTAGAGTTACTAGCTTTGGAAATTCCGGGGACTTGTTTCAATGATTGCATTAAACGAATTCACTTCTAACGTCACATCACCGTGCTTATTCAAAATCGCATGCAATACATTACATGCCCTTATTGCGACCGCATCAAGTTGTGGTTAATTTTTGCAATTTTCACATGGACGCCAGCTGTTCCATTTACCTTTGCCCGTAATCAAGTTCCCGCCCTTGGACAGAGCCGGGTTCCCATCCTTTATACCAACTTGGATTACTTTACGCTGCACAGAAACAACGTCGCTTTATGCAGGAAATCATGCACATAGTTATCATTGCCTAGCCTTTGAACAAAAACTAACCGTGTTGCAGGATGCACTGTTTGCGTTACCTGGATAAAAGGCTTTGAAATCAAAGGTTGTTTCTGAATTATAATAAAAAGAAACATTATTGTGTATTGGGAAGTATCAAAATTAAAGCATTGGAATACGTGTTTTTGAATTCCTTTTCCTAAAAGTGATGGCGGGCGGCATATTGTTTGGACGGTATAGAGAAATTACGTACGAAACTTAGCACATAGCGAAGAAGAATGAGAGTAAATGTTGCTCTAACGATATCAAGTTTTATCAGGTTTGTCGAATGACTACTGTAGACAAATCTACTATAGTTACATTCATAGATATGTCAAGGTTTAAAGTTAAAAGTGATACCAAACGCAAATCGCTGCTTGCAGATCTATGCAGGATGTAGGTGAAGGCTTAATACAAATTAATTATATTTATATATAAATGTTTAATCCTGCTTGTTGTTTTGCCACTAAGGCCACCATATTTACACCATGTCTATTTTCTTTTGCTATGGGATAAATTACTGGATAATAAAAGTGCTCACCAACAGCTCTACCTATTTAAATACTTGTTTAAACTCTCTCACCTAAGGTAGGAATTCGTTTCATCCACTCTGTCCCCGTTATGGTGTTGCAGAAATTGTGGTCTTCATTTAACCGCGAATTGACCAATGCGGCCTTTGCAACATAAGGCATATCTTCACTGTATCCTACTAACCTTTCACCAAGTACGACGATGCGGAATACTATGACGTATACGTTTGGTTCTACCTCCAAAGTATTGAGAACAAAGCAACTCTGAATTGTACCATCCGTCCACAATCCTGGTGCTTTGGCTTTCAGCTTGGGGAAACAAGGAAGGTCAACTAGTTACGATTATATGAACCTGTAATCCAAATAAAACCATCATAGAGAGATAACGCTTACCAGATCAACAGCAGCTGCATTATTTAAACCCGTTACGTTTGTTTGCATTTGAACTTCAGCAACTGGGCAATAAACAATGTTAACAAAATATGGTAGTTGGATGGAATAAACGTATTATCAACGAAGTAGTTTGTTACTAAACACGTATCCTTGCAACAGAGTTTCCAACTATTTAAAAGGAGTGTGTAACCAAATCTACTGATCCTTTAATTGCACACTTTCAAGTTTCGAGTAAATTTCTAACTTAATTCCCAAGTCATTTTACTTCATACCCTGACTATTAGGCATGTCGGCCACAAATTAAGTAGAATTAAAAGTTAAAATATCTCAAGGTTACGAAACATTTTGTGAAAGTTTATGGCGTTATATTTAACTTCTATTAACCTTTGACCTGATAATCAAGCAACAGTGTCAGGTCTGCTTGCTATTGGAAACTTTCAAATGGATTGCCAAATTAAAGCAGCATATGTTATATTGTTGCGTTTATGGATATTTGGTGACCTACAAAATTATTAAGTCCTAGCTTTCTACAAGTAGCTCCTTTGGAAAAGCTGTCCCCCAAACCAAAGTACTGAACCTACTGCAAGATTTAATTGAACGCCAATAGTTTTCCATGATGCTGATCATTTAGTTCTCTTATGTCGTACGTGAAACTGGCATTTTAACAACCTAATATCTGAACTGTGTCTGTTCTGTACCAGTGTATTAAATCACCACTGATTTTATAGTAAACGTGCTCTCCGCTGTCACAAAATTTTGTCTTCCTCTTCACCTAGCACAGTCATCATACACTCATTTGAGGCGGAATAACTCTCCGTGGTTAGTTAACATACTTTTACGAAAAGTGATTTGTGCTTCACAGGTTGTTTTAGCGCGCTTCGTGCTTTTATCCAGACGCGCCAAACTGGTTGTTTTTAACAGTTCTCACTGCTATGATAATAAGAACAATGAACAATGAATTTATACGGGTTATGAAGCGTTGCTTTACAAGCCCCGTTGGATAGCTGGTGAAGATATCTACATAACAATTATGATGAAAAGGATAGTAAAATAGTTCATACTTTAAATACGAAAATAAGGACTTATCGTTTGCTTCGCTGCAGTACTGCGATCCACTTAGATTCACAACACCCACCGTTAACAACAAATAATTCCATGGTAAACTCCAGGTGTAGGATGGAGACATAGTGTTGG